>CAUPSL010000145.1:0-136019 GCA_963514005.1 Raja brachyura
AACGGATCCCATTCTCTCTGTCCGCCCGCCCGCCCACCGGGCTGGTGAGTGATCAAAGTGTTCGGCATTTCACATGATCCCAGGAATGAGTGGGTTAACATATGTGGTTGACCCCCTTCGGTCATGCCTGACCTTGGTTGATGCATCCCAAACCTAGCAATGTTACAAAACCTGGATAACGCATAACAAGATGTTTAATTTGACACCCAATTCACTTTCATATCTTCAGTATTAAAAATGATATGGCCATTTTCATACTCTGAAATTAGCATCTTGTTCCCTATTGCTTTTCCATTGACTTAACACAAAAGCTGTGATCAAGGACAGTCAAAAGCCCATAACTTTCTTAAAAATTAAGAGAACTGAATGAAATGTTCAGTTATTATAGATTGAAGCATTCTGAAACAAATATGAAACTATCTTACTTGGATGACCTGAATCTTAGTTCGTTAACCAATTGTAGCTAATTACAAAATTCAATTACTAGATCTAAACATCTGACCATTTCTTAAGAAAAGATGAACATTTTTAAATGGCCTAAGTGTCCAAATGACATTCACACAAGAATTCACAATATAACATGATTTTTAAATCTCATTGTCATTAATTTATAGGCCAAATGGAGGGATTTAGTGTTTAATTCCCGTAAATTAATGGCCATTTAAATCATCTTGTGAGTGTAATTGTGTGGAACGCGATCGTTTGGAACGTTGCGGTTGTGGTGAATTTAAACCCTATATCGGCAGGAAAGATACTGCCGGTTCGTATGAGGACTAAATCACTTTTTCGCAAAGTAAAATGTGGATTAAGGTCATCCTAAGAAGCACGCTTATATGTAAAATAAACGGCTTTCCTTTAGCTGTCCCGTACCTGAAATCCATCCCTGTTATCAGCGTTGACGGCATTAGAAGCGGCTTTTTATTTTACTCCAGCGCTGAAATTGTCCAGCGATTTGCTTTTAAATTCACAGAACGGCCGTCAGAACAATCTTCAGCATTTGCTAGCTCCCGAGAAAATATATCCAGGACCGCATTTTAACCCCCCCCCCGCCCCCCCACCCCCCCACTCAAAGGCGCCAAAGTCACTCACACGGCCAGTGGCAGAACTGCAGCGCCGCTGAAGGTACGTTTTGTAACATACCTATAGTTTGCAGGTGATGTGTGGTCGGATGCAAGCCTGGGCGATGTCATGTGGAGGACAGGCTGTTGCCCATGCAGCATGTTCCCCCCCCCCCCTCCCCACCCCCTTCTACACGTCGCTGATCGATCCGAAGGAACGGTAGGGCTTTTACAGTTTGGCACCAGTGCCGTCGCAGGAGCAGCCAGAGCGAGGTCGTAGAAACATAGAAAATAGGTGCAGGAGTCGGCCATTCGGCCTTCGAGCCTACACCACCATTCAATATGATCATGGCTGATCATCCAACTCAGTATCCCGTACCTGCCTTCTCTCCATACCCCCTGATCCCTTTAGCCATAAGGGCCACATCTAACTCCCTCTTAAATACAGCCAATGAACTGGCCTCAACTACCTTCTGTGGCAGAGAATTCCACAGATTCGCCACTCTCTGTGTGAAAAATGTTTTTCTCATCTCGGTCCTAAAAGACTTCCCCCTTATCCTTAAACTGTGACCCTGTGTTCTGGACCTCCCCAGCATCAGGAACAATCTTCCTGCATCTAGCCTGTCCAACCCCTTAAGGATTTTGTAAGTTTCTAAAAGATTCCCCCCTCAATCTTCTAAATTCTAGTGAGTACAAGCCAAGTCTATCCAGTCTTTCTTCATATGAAAGTCCTGCCATCCCAGGAATCAGTCTGGTGAACCTTCTCTGTACTCCCTCTATGGCAAGAATGTCTTTCCTCAGATTAGGAGACCAAACTGTACACAATACTCCAGGTGTGGTCTCACCAAAACCCTGTACAACTGCAGTAGAACCTCCCTGCTCCTATACTCAAATCCTTTTGCTATGAATGCTAACATACTATTCGCTTTCTTCGCTGCCTGCTGCACCTGCATGCCTACTTTCAATGACTGGTGTACCATGACACCCAGGTCTCGTTGTATCTCCCCTTTTCCTAATCGGCCACCATTCAGATAATAGGCTACTTTCCTGTTCTTGCCACCAAAGTGGATAACATCACATTTATCCACATTATACTGCATTTGCCCACTCACCCAACCTATCCAAATCACCTTGCAGCATCCTAGCATCCTCTTCACAGCTAACACTGCCCCCCAGCTTTGTGTCATCCGCAAACTTGGAGATGTTGCATTCAATTCCCTCGTCCAAATCATTATTATATATTGTAAATAGCTGGGACAACGACAAACTGCCTTAGGGGCTCTGACTCCGGGTTTTCTTGAGGTTTACTCCTGGAGCCTTTTCCATGACTGGATATGGCCACAAGGCAGTGGAGGTTTTAAATCGATGGACTGCCTTCCCAGGCTGACGAGTCCCTCCTGCCCCAGACTCATGGGGACGGGAGCGTCTACCTTCCCGTGCAGGTCTATAGCACCTGCCCACTGCCCACAGTGATCATAAGTGATAGGAGCAGAATTAGGCCATTCGGCCCATCACGTCTACTCCGCCATTCAAACATGGCTGATCTATCTCTCCCTCCTAACCCCATTCTCCTGCCTTCTCCCCATAAGCCATGACACCCGTACTAATCAACAATCTATCTATCTGCCATAAATATATCCATTGCCTTGGCTGCCACAGCCTTCCGTGGCAAAGAATCCCACAGATTCACCACCACCTGACTGAAGAAATTCCTCCTCAAATCCTTCCTAAAAGAATGTCCTTCAATTCTGAGGCTGTGCCCTCTGGACCTAGACACATCATCATCATCATCAGCCATCACTCGAAACGAGTATGACTGTCCTCTCCTCTCCATAGACGCCTGGACTCAACCACTTTTCATCCACTCTGTCCCAGCCTTTCACCATTTGGTAAGTTTCAATGAGGTCCCGTCTGTAGATCAAACAGTATTTCTGATTTGATTTGTATCTGGTTTTGCTGCAGATGACCTGATCCATAATCCATGTCCGCTTTTCCACACCACCACCTTGTGGCAGGTGCGTTTTTAACTTACGATTCGGAGCGTACAGTACTCATCTCGATGGTCTCTGTATGTATACAAATTAAAGTACTTGTTATGATATATAATGACTCTGTATCATATGTACTTTGCACCCCTCCCCTCACTCTTCTAAACTCCAGCGAGTACATGCCCAGTGCCATCATCGTATGTTGACCAACTCACTCCTGAGATTGTTCTCGTAAACCTCCTCTGGACTCTCTCAACAGCCAGTACATCCTTCTGCAGATATGAGGAGTGTTTTGTTGGCACTGGGCCTGCACTTGCTGGAGTTTAGAAGAAAGAGGGGGGGGGACACCTCATTGAATCTTACAGACTTATGAAAGGCTTGCATAGAGTGGATGTGGAGAGGATGTTTCCAATGGTGGGAGCAGCGTCTCTCAGCCGGGGTTACCCAGAACACGAAGGTTCCGCGAGTGGCCGTTAGGGGGTCCGAGAAAAATAGCGATAAATAGGCTATTCATATGTAAATACATTTTTGAGTCATTTTTGTGTTGATGAAATCTCATCATATTAACAGTCATCATGTGTTAACATGTCATCCTTTGGTAATGATAAACGGTTAGCAAGGCCCTCAGCCATTCCACATACAATACACAAAACAGATTGCAGCAAAACCGCCTTGGAATTTTACATTTTTAAAAAGCTCTCGCCTTTATTGAGCACTGCAGAATGATTGCACTTGATTCCTCTGTGACAAAAACAATTTGTTCACTACCACTGTTAGCGCTTGTCAACTGCCACTGTTAACATTGTATTAACACAGTTTAGCGTTGTTACAATCCCTGCATCTGTGGCGCTACAGATCTGCCGACTGCTGTGCGTGGGACTCGAGAGGCTGTGGTGCGGGGTGGGGGGGGGGGGGGGGGGGTGAGTAAATTGCAGGTTCTTCCATTGTTGTCGGGGAGGGATTTCCTCGTACAACAAGGTTATGATGTAGAGGAAATCCCGTTCTATCATCCGTTCATGTTTTTTTTCCAACACGTTGCTGGTCTATTGAATCGCTGGATTTGAAAGTCGGCGGTCAAATTCAAGGCCTTTAAAATCGCAGATCGCAAGTTAAGGCTAAAACAAAAGGTATGCAGGACGTTTATATAATATCTTATCTAGTGTTTTGGTGTAATGTCATTTGAATCTGATGTTGCGAAATGAGTTAATTAGGACCCGATATCAGCAACATGATCATTATCCGTATAGTGTAATTGTCTACCCGTCATCACTATTTTCATGCTAAATATCTGACTCAAAACTTCCACATTACATACTGATCGGATTGTGGCCGCTGCCATGTTCAAGATGTTGAAAATGGCGGCAGGCATGACCGATCTGTATGTATGTCTGTGTAAAACGGCCCTTGTCATCGATCACAGCTTTTGAGTTAAGTCAATACAAAACAATAGGGAACAAGATGCTAATTTCCTAGTATGAAAATGACCATAACTTTTTTAATACTGAAGATATGAAAGTGAATTAGGTGAATATTAAAGTTTTTTTATGCTTTATCTGATGGGATAAATTGCAGGCTTGATTTATAAAATCTTAAAATGTTGTAACATTCCTATTTATTGAGCACTGCAGAACGATTGCACTTGATTCCTATGAGCCAAAAACGATTTGTTCACTGCCACTGTTAATGCTTGTTAACTGCCACTGTTAACATTGTTATAAGATGTGTCACCAATACATCGATACGCATTCCTCAGTAAATATAATTGTGTTTTGACCTTCAAGTATTATTGACGCATTCCTTTGAATAACATTCATGGGAGAATAGCACTTGCTGATTTGTCTGCTCTTTTGTCACATCAAAAGTTTGAAATGTGTTGGTCATATCCAGTTACTGAGAACATTCAATACAATTTCTTCAATCTGTCTGATGCGGGTACAATTACCATTTGAACTTTGGATGTTTTGGTGGATGGGAAAGATTTAAACGGGTATCAGACGGCCTTTAAGGGCTCCGGCAATCGAGCATGGGCTTCCTGACGTGCAGGTACAGTCTCTCATTTGTTATTCTTAATTACGTTATTTAGTCATTTTTACCCATCATTTAGGGATGTTATATGAATTTTTAAAATTTAAGTATGTTTATGTTTCATTTTGTTAGATTATCAATATTTTATTTATGTATGTTTTTGTTAGTTGGAATAGTTTGTGTTGTTTTCTCTCTTTTTTTTTCATTTCAACAACTTTATTCAACACAATCATAAAATACAACACAACAAAACATAATCAAAATCGCACTATAACGAACAGATCATTGTAGTACAACAGTACATTAATTATTTATAATAGCCTCAACCCCACGCGGTGACCAGCGTTTACGGAAGGCCTCCAGCGACCCCATGGACACCGCGTGTTCCCTCTCCAGGGACACACGTGCACGGACGTAGGCCCGAAAGAGGGGCAGGCAGCCGACTCTCGCCTGACCGTCGACCGCCTGCTGCCTGGACCCGCGAATGGCCATCTTAGCCAGGCCAAGGAGCAAACCGACAGGTAAGTCCCCCCCCCACACTCGGCTCTCCCCACTCCCTGCCTTGTGTCCGAACACCAGGATTGTGGGGCTAAAATGCAGCCAAAACTTGAGGAACAACCCCTTCAGATATTGGTACAGGGGCAGTAACCTCTCACACTCCATATACACATGGAACACGTTCTCCTCCTCTCCGCAGAAAATACATGCGGCAGACGAGCCCGTGAACCGACTCAAAAGTTTATTACAAACCACCGCTCCATGCAACACTCTCCACCCCAGGTCCCCAATATAAAGGGGTACAACTCCCTTATAGAAGGACCCCCACTGGGGACCCCCCCAGCCTTCAGATGGTAACACCGTCCTCCATGGTGAGTCAGGACGGGAGACGAAGGCACGGTGGTTCAGAATGTGCAGGAGCATCCTATACAGTGCGCGTCTCTTCGCCTCAAGAAATGGCATACTGGTCATCTCAGAAAGGCAGCTCAGATTATGTGGAGCCGCAGGCCGAGAAATATCCCGGAGCCTAGGCCCGATGAGCAGATCTGACGGAGCGGGGGTAAGCTCTATCTGAACCACTCTAGGCTCGCGCCTCTCCTCGACACCCACCATGACAGGACCAGGACCAGCCACACCCGCAGCCACAACATCCCCCTCTCCTCGTGGAACAACACTCTGGCTGAAAACAGCCAAATCCTCACTCTGAGCACATCCCTGTAGAAGACAGGCAAGCCCCTTAGAGCAGGTCGACTGATGCCCGCCACCGGGAGCCGCGAGACCCCCCTTAGGCAACGACCCTGACGGAAAAAATACGTAGCCAGAGCGTGCCATCTGGGAGGGTTCTCTACATACATGTATCTCCGCAGAGTCCTGAGACGGAGAGCCGCCACCTGGGTACGCATACATACCAAGGACTGGCCGCCCTCCTCTAACGGGAGACTCAGGACCGCAGCGGAAATCCAATGCTTCCTATTTCCCCAAAAGAAATCTACCAGCTTCTTCTGTAAAGCAGTTACAAATATAGAGGGTGGGACACGAGTAGCCAGCCGGTACCATAACATGGAGGCCACCAGCTGGTTTATAACCAACACCCTCCCCCGAAAGGAGAGAACTCCAAGCAGGCCTGACCAGCGCCCCAGCCGGGCAACCACTTTCGTCTCCAACTCCTGCCAGTTTGCCGGCCAAGCATCCTCAGTGGGGCTCAGGTACACCCCCAGATAGAGGAGGTGCGTGGTGCTCCACGCATACAATGCCATCTCCTCTGGCAGGGAGTCTACCTGCCACTGACCCACTAAAAGTCCAGAGCACTTACTCCAGTTAATCCTAGCAGAAGATGCAGCCGAGAAAATCTCCTGGCAGTCACGCATCCTCCGCAGGTCACCAGGATCAGTGAACATAAGAAGTACGTCATCGGCATACGCCGATAGAATCACCTCAACCCGCGAGCCAGGTAGGGCCAGGCCTGTCAACCTCCTCCTCCGAAGACACAGGAACGGCTCTACACAGACCGAGTACAACTGGCCCGACATAGGGCACCCCTGTCGGACCCCCCTCCCAAAATGAAAAGGAGATAGCACCGCGCCATTAACCTTCACAAGGCACTCCGCAGCAGCGTACAAAAGCCGGACCCGGGCCACGAAAAGCGGTCCAAACCCAAACGCTTGCAACGTCCCAAATAGGTATTCATGCTCAACCCTATCAAAAGCCTTCTCCTGATCAAGAGACAGAAAAGCAGCTGACTCACCAGTACCCTGGACTAAATGAATCAGGTCCCTAACCAGGTGGATGTAAGATTGGTCAGGATGAATCAATTGATGCAGCACGGAACCCAGGCGATTAGCCATTGCCCGTGCAAAAATTTTATATTCTGTGCATAGGAGAGAGACTGGACGCCAGTTCTTCAACAAACGGAGTTCGCCCTTCTTAGGCAGCAAGACAACAACCGTCCTACGCCACGAGAGAGGCATCACTCCAGTCGCCAGGCTCTCCCCCAGAACCAACATGTAGTCAACCCCTAGGATATCCCAGAAAGCTCTAAGAAACTCCACCGTCAACCCATCCAGCCCAGGGGACTTACCCCTCCTGAGCTGATGCAAGGCGCGAGTCAACTCCTCCAAAGATAAGGGGCCATCAAGAAGATCAGCCACCTCCCTATCTACAGTCGGTAGACCCTCCCACAAATCTTGCTGAGCCTCCACACTGAAACCATCCGCAGAGAACAGGGACCCATAAAAGGACCTAACCAAGGCATTGATCCTCTCTGGATCAGTGACAGAGGAGCCGTCATCAGCAAGCAACTCCACGAGCTGTTTACGAGCTCCCCGCCCCTTCTCCAGAGAGAAAAAGAAAGGCGACGCTCGGTCCAGATCGTGCAGCATCTGGACCCGAGACCTCACGTATGCGCCTCGGGATTGCTCAAGCAGCAGACTCCTCAAAGCCTCCTTCTTCCTCTGAAACTCTCCCCATTCACTGGAGTCTTCACCAAACTGACCCAGGCGAGACTCAGCGTCCAGTATCTCCCTCTCAAGCTTCTCGACCGCTGAGTCCCGCCTTCCAGTCGACCCCCATGTATATTCCTTACAAAAGAGACGGATGTGAGCTTTACCCACATCCCACCACTGCCTAAGGGAAGAGAAGCACCTCTGCCTCTCTCTCCACTTCACCCAAAACCGAGTGAATGACTCCCGGAAACACCGATCCTCCAGCAGCCTGTTGTTGAAGTGCCAGTACGCGGACCCAGCCCGAGCGCACGCTGGATTAAAATCCACACGCACCAGACAGTGGTCCGAGCACGGCACCAGCCGCATTGAGGCCGCTGAGACACGGGAAACAAACGCTCGGGAAATATAAAACCGATCAATGCGGGAACCACCACCCTCAGACCTCCGCGAAAAAGCAGTGGAATCCGGGTGAAGGTCCCTCCAAGCATCAACCAACTCAAAGGAGTCAATCAAGCCTCTCAGCTTCTTTGCTACAGCAGGCGCACACTGAGTACCAGAACGGTCCCGCACCTCAAGTGTGCAATTAAAGTCCCCACCAAGGAAGACACACTCTCCCCTATCAATAGTGCCCAACAGAGCATTCACCTCCTGAAGTAGGCCGGCCTGCATCGTGCCGGAGCTAGGGGCATACACGCTAATGAAATGCAACGGCATGCCATCCAGGCTCACGGCCAGATGGAGCAAATGTCCTGGCACAACTTCCTCCACTTTTAAAACGCTTGGCAGAAAATTTGGGGCCAACAGAAAAGCCACCCCACTCGAATTTGAGCTGAGATGGCTCATATAGACCCCCCCTTCCCACTCCAGTCGCCAGGTAGGTTCGTCACTAGCAACGGTATGTGTCTCTTGCAGAAAACATACTGCAAATTTCCCCTCTCTTAGGGCTGATAAGAGCTGAAATCTACGAAAACTCGCTCTACTCCCATTTAAATTTAATGTAACTACTGTGAATGTGTAGGCACACTAGATTGAGAACCTCACACTCTGTGTAGACTCAGGAACTCCTCCTCTGAGGAACTCCAAGAAACCCCGAAACTGTCTTAAATCAGAGTCAGGAAGACCACTATCCTTGTTGCCAAGGATAGCCTCGAGACTCTCAATCAAATCTAGACAGTCCCCCCACCGCCTTTTAGCAGCATCCCATCTTGTTTTGAAGGAACGGCTTGTTCTTAGAAATTCACGCACCTCAACAATAACATTTGCCTCAGACACGGCCTTGGAGTCTGGGCGCTCATCCAACCCGCTCGCACCTGAATCAACAAGCTCAGAAAGACCAGAACTCTCTGACAAATCGTTCTCTGTGCTACACACACTGGCCGCATCACTTTCCCCCTCCTCAGCCATGACACCACCCCCAGGATCAATGCTGGGGGTGGGTCCCGACACCCCTGCCTGAAACTCGCAGCCCACTGAATGGCTGGGCTCCTGCACGCTACCATCACCCTCCACGTCTGGGCCCGGGGAAGCAACAACAAGAGGCATCCCCAGGGCCTGTGGGGCACTGGCACCCTCGGAGTCTGAAAGAGGATCACGACCCAAAACAGCCCCGACCTCCACATCATCTAGAGTGCCCTCTCCACAGGCATCACCCAGAGAATCACCACCTGCTATTAAACTCTCCCCAGACAACTCATCCGGTGAGGCATCACGCCCCCCAGCACCTCCACTGGCACTGATATGGAGCACAGACTTGAACGACAGCACTCCCGAACCTCCCCCCTCAGGCTGACTCTGCACATCCCCCGTCACAGGGGACACACTACCAGGGGAGCCAACCACGTCAACTAGCGTGCTCGCACCCTCCGTAGGCCTCTGAAACGAGGGGACCTCGTCCGACCCAGAGGGTACACACCCAAGGGAGCTAACCCCAACACCCGATGAGATAACTCCCTCGGAGGGCCCCTGAGATGAAGGGACAAACTCCCGCCCAGAGGACACAACTCCACCGGAATCAACCTCAGCACCTGGTCCTGTGACACCTGCTGTAGATCCATGAACAGAAGGCCCAACCACCGACCCAGAAGACACCAGGTCAAGACCACTTTCAGCCACATCAGTGGTGGAAAGCCCGGAGAAAGACATCCCCCTAGCTCTGGACCCACGCCCTTCCTCATCTTCACCAGGCAAATGCCTCCTTTTTGTCCCACTCGCATGCGGAGGTACGGTAACCTCCATAAAGGAAGGTCATCCGCCTCCACATTACCCCCATCCACTTTGCCACCCGCACGTTTTGGCTTCCTTGCCCCCTTCCGAACCACCTCAACTCCTTGCTGGGCCCCAGCAGGTGCAGTCTGCACCTCACTGGAGCTGCCAGGCGCCCCTCGGGTGGTCACAGAACTCGGCAGGTGCACACCCGATTGCATTTTCTTCGCTCGGGTGGCCTTTTGCCTCTCCCTCTTCCTGATGTGCTTCCCCTGCTTCTCCCAAATCCCCCCCTCTTCACTTCCCTCCTCCTGAGCCCCACCTTCATCCGCCGGCGCAGGACGCGGGGGGCGTGGGCTTTCGCTGCCCAGGGTCCCCAAAGCGGAACCTGCGGCCCCGGAAGGATTATCACTGCCGCCCCGGATCACCAAGGCAGAGCTAGCAGCCCTAGCCGGGTCAGCAGTACCACCCCGCGCTACTGAGGTTTGACAAGCCACCCCAGATGGGCCAGCAGTGCATTCCTGGGCCACTGCGCTAGAACTTCTAGCAGTGACCCCGCGAATAAGACACTCCCTACGGAGATGTCCAAATTCGCCGCACGCATGACACCGTGCCTTTCCCCAACTCCAACGCACGGTTCTGGGGATACCCTTATACACCACCTCAAAACTCCCCTCAGCACCATCCCCCTCACCCACCTTCATGAACACCCTCCTCTTGAAACTGAAGACCCCTTTCTCCTCCGGGTCCCCCCCGGGATGCAAGAGCCTAAAGCATTTAGACCGCACCTCCCCGAACTTGGACAGATGTGGAATAAGTAATACATCCGAGATATATGTGGGGCAGCTCCGCAGGAGAACCGGTCTTACCCTAGATACCCACGGATCCACCTGTATGTGGACCCCCCCACTGAGATCCCCAACTCCAACGCTCGGGCCACACACTCCCGGGTCTTAAGTATCATCTCAACCTTTCCTCTTTCGAGCTCGGAAGAGACAATAGCCCCCCTCCCAAGAAGTTCATTCATGGCCTTCGTAATTGCCCCCCTAGACATCATAGGCCCAGTTTGAACAGAGATACCAAAACTGTCCCCATCCAAGTCAACATGAGGCTCAAGCTCAGATGGCCTCGTGCCCGCCACTGATGCCAACGCTGCGTAGGTCCGGACCTTCGGCCGCGCCCCTTCCATCGCCATCCTCACAGAGGCACAGTCCAGCTCCAAGCACCTCAGCAGCACAGCTCCAAGTTAAGTCCCAGAGACAGTCACAGTCAAAGACAGGCAGCAGAAAACAGAAACCTCCAGCTGAAGCAGGAAAGTTCCCAGGTTCGTCCACAGCCAAGAGCAGCTTTTGGGAAGCTCTATCCCAGTCTCGCCAGAAGCAAAAGCACCTTCTTCACATTAAGCCAGGCAGCCGCACTGAGCAAAATGACTTTAGGGCAGAGAAACGGTGCTAAAAACGACAAAGACACCGCAATACTTCATACCCACGAACACAGGCACTCTTGGCAGTCCGCCAACGACAACCGCACCCTCGACAATGTGGAGAAACTCAGGAATCTTCACACAGATGGAGGCTTCCCAGACCAGAGGAAAGCTTCAACAGCCCAACGATAAGTTAAACTATGAAGCCCCCCTGTGTCTGTGGCCTCTTCGGCGACAAAATCCTTGAAAGGCTGCTTCAATCCTTCTCTTTGCAGAGCTGAGAAGAAAACACGACCTCTCTCTCTCTCTCTCCCTCTCCCTCTCCCCCTCTCTCTTCCTCTCTCCCTCCTCCAAGGCTAGTTCTTCTGTCTGCCTTTATTTGCCTCAGCTTTATTTGTTTAAGTGTTATTTGTTCGTATGACGTACTGCCTTGATTTATCTTATGCCTTTTCAACATTGTGAATAAACGATTAAGTTATTGTGGTAGTTATTATCCGTTTCTGTCTGTTTATATGTGTTATTTATGGTGTTGGTTATTTATGTTTATTTTCTGTGTTTACAGATATTTTTGATTTTTTTGTGTGAATGAAAACCTCCTTATGAGGTCACCACCAAGTTTTTTTGATTTCAGTAGTTTTTCCATTGTCAATAGACGAGAAAAACATAAGTTATTTTTTGCTTAAGCCAATTATCAGAAAAATATATTATGTTTGCCTTATAAGTTTATGAAAGAGAAAGAAAGAAATTAATAAAGATATATAATAATTTTTATGTTGGGGTTCCCTGAGACATGAAAATTATTTCAAGAGTTCTGCAAGGTCCAAAAGGTTAAGAAACACTGGGTGGGAGAGTCCAGGACCAGAGGTCACATCCTTAGATTTAAAGAACGTTCTTTTGGGAAGTAGACAAGGAGGAATTATTTAGTTAATCTGTGGAACTCATTGCCACAGAAGGCTGTGGAGGCCAAGTCAGTAGATATTTTCACGGCAGAGATAGGCAAATTCCTGAGTACAACGGGTGTCAAAGGTTATGGGGGGAAAAGGCAGGAAAATGGGATTAGGAGGCAGAGATCAGCCATGATTGAATGGCGGAGTAGACGTAATGGGCCGAATGGCCTAATTCTACTCCTGTAACTTGTGAATATTACATTTGACACTGAAAATCAACAACTTGTCGCATGGCGGGATATAGATCAGCTATAGAAACGGCCGGAGAGATACAAACGGAGTTTAACCCGAGCAAGTGTGTGAGTTGTTGCACTCTGGGAGATCGAATGTAAGGGGAAAGTTTACAGCTGACAACAAGACCCTGAACAGCATCGATGTACAGAGGGATCTTGGGGTCCATGTCCACAGTTCCCTGAAAGCGGTAACACAAATAGATCGAGCGGTAAAGAAGGCGTACGGTGTGCTTGCCTTCATCGGCCGGGGCATTGAGTTCAAGTCAGGAAGTCACGATGCAGCTCTATAGGACAATAGGTGCATGAGTAGGCCATTCTGTCCTTCGAGTCATTCACTGTGACCATGGCAGATCATCCACAATCAGTAGCACGTTCCCGCTTTCTCCCCATATCCCTTGGTTCCGCTATCTTTAAGAGCTCTATCAAACTCTCTCTTGAAAGCGTCCAGCCAATCGGACTCCACTGCCTTCTGAGGCAGAGAATTCCACAGATTCACAACTCTTTGGGTGAAAAAGTTGAAAAATCTCCGTTCTAAATGGCCTATCCTTTATTCTTAAACTGTGGCCCCTGGTCCTTGACTCGCTCAACATTGGGAACATGTTTTCTGCCTCTAGTGTGTCCAATCCCTTAATAATATGTTTCCATAAGATCCCCTCTCATCATTCTAAATTCCATTGAATACAAACCCAGCCGCTCCATTCCTTCAACATTTGACAGTCCCGCCATCCCGGGAATTAACCTTGTAAACCTACGCTGCACTCCCTCAATAGCGAGAATGTTCTTCCTCAGACCAAAACTGCACACAAAACTCCAGGTGTGGTCTCACCAGGGCCCTGTACAACTGCAGAAGGACCTCTTTGCTCCTTTATTCAACTCCTCTTGTTATGAAGGCCAACAGGGCCAAAACTGCACACAAAACTCCAGGTGTGGTCTCACTAGGGCCCTGTACAACTGCAGAAGGACCTCTTTGCTCCTATACTCAACTCCTCTTGTTATGAAGGCCAACATGCCATTGGCTTTCTTCACTGCCTGCTGTACCTGCATGCTTACTTCCACTGACTGCTGAACAAGGACAAATACATCATTTAAAAGGCTTTCAGATGGGAAAGAATATGCAGGGAATGAAGGGGAATGGATCAAGTGCAAATAAAGATATTTTCCGCAGTGTCGGGGAAATTCAGACGGAGAGGGCCAAGGGGAAAGATTTAATAGGGACTTGGGAGGAATGAGGTGCGTCTTTTACACAAGGTGGTGCGAGTCTGGAACCTGTTGCTGGGGTGAGGGTGGTGGAGGCAGATACGATAGTGCCGTTTGGGAGGGTGTCAGATAGGCACATGGAAGAGCAGGGAATGGCAGGCCACCCATAGCGGCGACTGCAGAGGGGTCCGGAGACCCCGACCACGGGTGAACATCAGAGGAAGATGATTGACTTTGGTGCCTTCCCTCACAGTAGGAAACCTTTGATTCTGCTGTTTGGGGATGTTTTATGTTGAACTGTCGTGTGTTGTGTTCTTTATTTTATTGTGTGGCTGTATGGTGATCACACATTTCACTGTGCTAAATGTATCTGGTATCTTGGAGGGATATGGATCACCATCAGTTTAAGTGGACATTATGTTCGGCACGGACACTGTGGGTTGAAGGGCCTGTTCCTGTGTTGCCTGAAAGTGGTGTACACTGCTAGACAGGGAGTGATGTGGAGCAGAGGGGTCTGTTGCCATCTATGGCCATCCTTCCATTCCTGGGCCCTCTGCTCCAAGTACTTGTGCATCTTTTGGTTCGGTTTGGTTTGGTTTGGGCAGCGGTTAAACAAAGTGCTGCACTGCTAGCGGGTCAGTGGGGGGGAAGAGGCAACAGCCCAGAGAAGCAGAAGCAGGAGACGATAGTTTTGACAACATCCTCCATTTTTATTAGGCAGATTAATGGCACGGTTACATGTAAGCAAGCGGGCGATGTCCCCTGCCCATCCTCCCCCACCAACCCCCGGTCACAGCCACAGCAGGGGGTCTGCAGACAGTCCAGCCTGGCCAGATCCGGAGTGACCACTGAGCCGCAGCTCCCACCCGGTCCCGCCTTGCAGGAACGGCCATCTGGTGTTAGCGCCGTTCACCCCCCACCCCCCCTCACCCCCGCCCGCCTGCCCACCCACTGGGAAAAAAAACCCTCCCCGACCACCTCCCTCACAGATTGTAATCACAGCATAAATGGAGCAAAATTGTAGATTTTGATGAAGCAAATGGGTTATTGGTAGAAGCAGTTTCATCTTTGCCAGAAGCCATTCAAGGAAAACGTGGGTTCCCCAAGCTGGACATCGTGCATCAGTATTTCAGTGTAACTGTGGGGAGGCATGGGAGAGAAATGTTAGATACAGCATGTCCATCTGAACAACACATCCTCTCCCTCCCTCTTCTCTCCTCACCCCCTCTCTCTCTCCCCTTCTTCCGGGTTCTCTGGATGCTTTCAAGAGAGAGCTAGATAGCGCTCTTAAAGATAGTGGAGTCAGGGGATATGGGGAGAAGGCAGGAACGGAGTACTGATTGGGGATGATCACATTGAACGGTGGTGCTGGCTCGAAGGGCCGAATGGCCTCCTCCTGCACCTATTGTCTATTGTCTCTCTCTTCCCTCTCTCCCCCATTCTCCCCACTCTCTCGTCCCCTTTTGCGTTCCCCACTCTCTCCCTCATCTCCCCTCACTCTGTCCCCCCCTCTCTTCCCCTTTCTCGCCTTCTGCCCACTCTCTCACCCCGTTTCTCTTTCCCCACTCTCCCCTCTCTCCCTCCACTCTTTCTCCCCTCTCTCCCTCCCCTCTGTCCCCCTCTCTTTCCCCTCTCCCTCCCACTCCCCTTCTGTCTCCCCTCTCCGTCTCTGTCTCTCTCTCCCTCTTGTCTCCCTCTCTCTCCCCCTCTCTCTCTCTCTCCCCCCCCCCCCCCCCTCTCTCCCATATCATAGAATCTACAATGTACGTTTATGGGTGACATTATGGGTCAAGACCCTTCAGACAGTCAGGGGAAAGGGAAATGAGAGATATAGACAGTGATATGGAGAGATATAGAACAAATGAATGAAAGATGTGCTAAAAAGTAACGGTGATGAAGGAAACAGGGAATTGTTAGCTGTTTGCTGGGTGAGATCAGGAACATGGTGTGACTTGGGTAGGGGAGGGGTGGAGAGTAACCCCTGCATTTCCTCTCTCTCCATCGCCCCTCCCCCACCCAAGTCGCACCAGGTTCCCGTTCCTTCTCTCCAGAGATGCTGCCTGTCCCACTGAGTTGCTGCAGCTTTTTGTGTCTATCTTCATCTTTCACCAGCATCTGCAGTTCCTTCTGACACACTTGATTCATCAAATGCTCTCGTTAGCCGGGCCAGTGCCACAGATTGGTCATATTGCTGGGATCACCCACCCAGTGAGATTACACGTTGCACAACTGTTTGGAATGGTCAAAGTTATGCCATGATTTTTGTCACCATATTCTGTGGGTGGGAAATATATCCGTTATCACAAAGAAATGGGACTTTGAGTGCTTCGACAGATAGTAAGTTGTTACCTGATTAAGTGGATTGCCTCACGGCAAATATCTACGTGTTGTGAAGTTTAAATGTATCAGACGACAACACTGCACTATGATGCAGGTTTACGTGCCACATATACTGTTGTGTTCGTCGTTTCTGTCTGCTCACTATTCACTGTCAGCTTTGTGTGAATAAAGTATTTTATTGCATCGAGAACATCTCTGCCTGCACACTATTTCTACTATTTCCCGAGTTCCACAGTGGTCTATGCTGGGACCTCTGTGGTCTGATTTGGACATTCACGTCGACGTGTTGGTTAGTAAGTTTGCAGATTACACCAAGATTGCTGGAGTTGCTCCAGTGGGGAAGGCTATGAATTTAAAAGGTTGTTGGATGTGTAAGGAATGGAGGGATATGGATCATGTCGTAGGCAGAGGAGATTAGTTCAGCGGCATCATGTTCAGCAGAGACCTTGTGGGCTGAAGGGCCTGTTCCTGTGCTGTACTGTTCTATATTCCCTTGTAGTCCCTTGCCTGACCACTGTCGTGGCTTGTATTGTGATGTTGAAACCAACCACAGCCAGCTTCCCTCGCGTTCCTTCATAATTGTCCTGATGACAGGGTTAAGTGATTTGCGGCATTGTCTGGGATGGTGTGAGGAGGATGTTAAACTCTTACCTGATTGATATTCTGTCCTGTCCTGGTCCCTCAACACCTCAAAGCTAATCAAAAAGGCACAGCAGCGCCTTTACTTTCTGAGGAGGCTCAAAAAAGCCCACCTGTCCCCCCAGATCCTGACGAACTTCTACCGCTGCACCATCGAAAGCATCCTGACCACCTGCTTTACGGTATGGTACAGCAGTTGCACCGTGGCAGACAGGAAGGCACTACAACGGGTGGTGAAAACCGCCCAGTACATCATCGGTGCCTCGCTCCCTGCCTTGGATGCCCTCCACCGAAAACGGTGCCTGAAGCGGGCCGGGAAGATCATCAAGGACCCCTCACACCCTAATCATGGACTGTTTGCCCTCCTCCCATCAGGGAGGCGGTACAGGACCCTCAGGTCCCGCACCAGTAGGACGAAGAACAGCTTCTTCAACTACACCATCCGACTGCTGAACTCGGAGCCCAGCTGATAGATTTGTCTGTACCCTGTATTTATTTATTTTCCATACTGCTACCACTGCATTTGTTTTTCTATATCGCTATCACTACGAATGACGCTAAACTGCATTTCGTTGTACCTATACTTGTATTTGTGCATTGACATTAAACTTGAATTGAATTGAATTGAATTCTGTACCGTAGCCTGTGGGTAGAAAATACAGGCGTTATCGGAAAGAAATGGGATTTTGAGAGACCAGATGGATGATAAGTCAGTCATTTGCTGATATTGTTCACATCACATCACCATTTATGGCAGCACGGTGGCGCATTGGTAGAGTTGCTGCCTCACAGTGCCAGAAATCTTGGTTCAATGGGTTTTCAGAGACCAGATGGATAATAAGTCAGTCATCCACCATAGACTAGATACCAAAACACCTCACAGCATCTTTTACTCAGTATAGGGGAAATCAAGAACAAGAGGACAAAGGTTTAAGGTGAGAGGGGAAAGATTTAATAGGAACCTGAGGGGCAACCTTTTCACACAGAGGATGGTGGGTATATAGAATGAGCTTCCAGAGGTAATTGAGGCAAGTACTATCACAACATTTAAAAGGCATTTGGACAGGTACATGGATAGGAAAGGTTGAGAGGGATACGGGCCAAACAGTGGCAGATGGGACTAGTGTAGATGTGGCATCATTTCCCGAGTTCCACAGTGGTCTATGCTGGGACCTCTGTGGTCTGATTTGGACATTAATGTAGATGTGTTGGTTAGTAAGTTTGCAGATTACACCAAGATTGCTGGAGTTACTACAGTTAGGGAGTCTATTAATTTAAAAGGTTTTTGGATGTGCAAAGATTGGAACGATATGGATCATGTCGTAGGCAGAGGAGATTAGCTTAACGGCATCATGTTCAGCAGAGACCTTGTGGGCTGAAGGGCCTGTTCCTGTGCTGTACTGTTCTCTATTCCCTTGTAGTCCCCTGCCTGCACTGTCATGGCTTGTATTGTGATCCTCAAAAAATTAGTCGTGCATTAATTCCCTTCGTAAATCCATGCTGAATCGGACCAATCCTATTACTGCTATCCAAATGTGCGGCTATCTGCCCAGTCCATCATCCCCACCATCGAAGGGATCTATCGCAGTTGCTGCCTCAAAAAGGCTGCCAACATCATCAAAGACCCACACCATACTGGCCACACACTCATCTCACCGTTACCATCGGGAAGAAGGTACAGGAATCTGAAATCTATAACACCCGGGCACAAGAACAGCTTCTTCCCCACAGCTATCAGGCTATTAAACACTACATCAAATAAACTCTGAACAATAACAGTCTATTTTTATTATTATTATTGCACTATATCTGTTTATTTATTGTGTATATATGGTCTATGGACACACTGAACTTTTATCTTCCTTTGTATTATGTTTACATATTCTGTTGTGCTGCAGCAAGTAAGAATTTAATTGTCCCATCTGGGACACATTACAATATAACTCACTTGACTTGACTCTTGACATTTGAGGATATGGGGTGATCTGATAGAGGTGTACAAGATCATGACAGGAATAGATCGGGTAGACACACAGAGTCTTTTGCTCAGGGTAGGGGAATCGAGGACCAGAGGACATAGGTTCAAGGTGAAGGGGGAAAAGATTTAATAGGAATCAGAGGGGTAACTGTTTCACACGAAGGGTGGTGCGTGTATGGAACAAGCTGCCAGAGGAGGTAGTTAAGGCTGGGACTATCCCATTGTTTAAGAAACAGTTAGACAGGTACAGGGATAGGACAAGTTTGGAGTGATATGGACCAAGCGCAGGCAATGGGACTAGTGTAGCTGTGACATTGTTGGCCGGTGTGGGTGAGTTGGGCCGAAGGGCCCGTTTCCACACTGTATCACTCTATTGCAGTATGATTATGACTCTATCTGTATTTTCTCCTGTTTGCCATGGATGGACCACGTTTGCAGATAGGTTTGTGGCTGAAAGGAGTTTATTTTACTTTCTGTCCAATGTGTTTCTTCTCGTTCCTTCATAATTGTCCTGACAACAGTGTTAAGTGATTTGCGGCATTGTCTGGAATGGTGTGAGGAGGATGTTAAACTCTTACCTGGTTTATAGTCTTGACCGTAGCCTGTGGGTAGAAAATACAGGCGTTATCGGAAAGAAATGGGACTTTGAGAGACCAGATGGATAATAAGTCAGTCATTTGCTGATATTGTTCACATCACATCACCATTTATGGAAGCACGGTGGCGCATTGGTAGAGTTGCTGCCTCACAGCATCTTTTACACAGTATAGGGGAAATCAAGAACAAGAGGACAAAGGTTTAAGGTGAGAGGGGAAAGATTTAATAGGAACCTGAGGGGCAAACTTTTCACACAGAGGATGGTGGGTATATAGAATGAGCTTCCAGAGGTAATTGAGGCAAGTACTATCACAACATTTAAAAGGCATTTGGACAGGTACATGGATAGGAAAGGTTGAGAGGGATACGGGCCAAACAGTGGCAGATGGGACTAGTGTAGATGTGGCATCATTTCCCGAGTTCACAGTGGTCTATGCTGGGACCTCTGTGGTCTGATTTGGACATTAATGTAGATGTGTTGGTTAGTAAGTTTGCAGATTACACCAAGATTGCTGGAGTTACTACAGTTAGGGAGTCTATTAATTTAAAAGGTTTTTGGATGTGCAAAGATTGGAACGATATGGATCATGTCGTAGGCAGAGGAGATTGGCTTAACGGCATCATGTTCAGCAGAGACCTTGTGGGCTGAAGGGCCTGTTCCTGTGCTGTACTGTTCTCTATCCCCTTGTAGTCCCCTGCCTGCACTGTCATGGCTTGTATTGTGATCCTCAAAAAATTAGTCGTGCATTAATTCCCTTTAGTAAATCCATGCTGAATCGGACCAATCCTATTACTGCTATCCAAATGTGCGGCTATCTCATCTTTTATAAATGACTCCAGCATCTTCCCCATCAGGCTAACTGGTCTATAATTCCCTGTTTTCTCTTTCCCGTCTTTCTTAAAAAGTGGGATAACATTAGCTACCCTCCAATCCACAGGAACTGATCCTGAATCTATGGGACATTGGAAAACCATCCTGGCCACACACTCGTCTCCCTGCTGCCTTCAGGTAGAAGGTACAGGAGCCTGAAGACTGCAACGACCAGGTTCAGGAATAGCTACTCCCCCACAGCCATCAGGTTATTAAACCTGGCTCGGACAAAACTCTGAACATTAATAATCCAATGTCTGTTATTTGCACATTATCAGTTTATTCATGTGTGTATTTATGTATATAATGGTAAATGAACACACTGATCTGTTTTGTAGTCAATGCCTACTATGTACTGTTGTGCTGAAGCAAAGCAAGAATTTCATTGTCCAATCAGGGACACATGACAATAAACTCACTTGAACTTGAAATGATCACCAATGCATCCACGATTTCTAGAGCTACTTCCTTAAGTACCCTGGGATGCAGACCATCAGGCCCTGGGGATTTATCAGCCTTCAGTCCCATCAGTCTACCCAACACCATTTCCTGCCTAATGTGGATTTCCTTCAGTTCCTCCCTCACCCCAGATCCTCTGGCCACTAGTACATCAGCAAGATTGTTTGTGTCCTCCTTAGTGAAGGCGGATCCAAAGACCCTGTTAACCTCATCTGCCATTTCCATGTTCCTCATCATAAATTCACCTTTTTCAGTCTTCAAGGGTCCAACTTTGGTCTTTCCTCTTCACATACGTAAAAAAGCTTTTACTATCCCCCTTTATATTCTTGGCTAGCTTACCTTCAGTGCTGGGACCGCAACTAGTTACAATATACTTCAATGATTTTGAGGCAGGGATTCAAAGTAACATTAGCAAATTTGCAGATGACACAAAGCTGGGTGGCAGTGTGAACTGTGAGGGGAATGTAATGAGGATGCAGGGTGATTTGGACAGGTTGGGTGAGTGGGCAGATGCAGTTTCCTTGTGGATGTGGATGGCAGATGTGGGGTTATCCACTTTGGTAGCAAAAACAGGAAGGATGGTTATTATCTAAATGGTGACAAGTTGGTGTCAAGTTCCTTCACAATTACCCTTACAACAGTGTGAAAGTGATTTGCAGCATTGTCTGGAATGGTGTGAGGTGGATGTTCAACTCTTACCTGGTTTAGTGTCTGTACCGTAGCCTGTGGGTAGAAAATACAGGTGTTATTGGAAAGAAATGAGATTTTGAGAGACCAGATGGATGATAAGTCAGTCATTTGCTGATATTGTTCACATCACATCACCATTTATGGCAGCACGGTGGCGCATTGGTAGAGTTGCTGCCTCACAGTGCCAGAAATCTGGGTTCAATGGGTTTTCAGAGACCAGATGGATAATAAGTCAGTCATCCACCATAGACTAGATACCAAAACCTTGATCACACCGTTTGTGTTTGGTTGTATCATTAATTTCTTCTCTCGGTGTATCTCAGGTGTAAGGTGAAGTAGCTCTGTAACAATGTCCTTCTTCCTCTACCATCTCACAGAGAGAATACATGTTTAGCTGAAGGTTCAGACAGTTGGTCAGTACCACAGGATCCTTGGATGCCTTCTCCATTCCAGCTTTGGTATTTGGTGTTAGCTGAAACAGTACAAATGCAGCAGAAATTCTTGAACTCTACTCCATTGTTGTGGGACAGGCTGTAAAGTCTTCATATCACATGTGTAGTTAAATGTGTGATCATTAACCTCACCCCTGCTCACTTCCATTCTCACCTTCACGACTGTGAAATCTGTGCAACTTACTCCAAGCAGGAGCATTTATTGAAGGGCTTTCAGTTTGAATTTGTCTGGGGTTTGGGGACCACTGGAATGGCAGGAGTGAGATCCGCCAGATATTCGACTGACAGTGGGCACTGACAGGCCCAGACTGCACATCACACCCATGGAAGTCTTACCTGGATCATAGCTGTCGTAACCTATGGGTAGAAAATAGACGCATTATCAGCAAGAGGTGGGAATTTCATCGACTGGAGTGATGTTACTCATTCATCTGATGGCATTGATCATACGGTTCAGGTGTTTCATTTTTATTAACATTTGTTCATCAATCTCTTTTTTCCAACTTTTCAGATTGCCAATTTTCAGATTTCCAGAATGCTTCTATTCTGCAGACCGACTGAGATTTCTGGCAACTCACTCCGTCATGTTGTTAGATTTCTGAATATTCTTTTTGAAGACGTGACCAAAAAGGTGGATGAGGCCAGAGCTGTAGATGTCGTGTACATGGACTTCAGTAAGGCATTGGACAAGGTTCTACATGGTAGGCTGCTCTGGAATGTTAGATCGCATGGAATCCAAGGAGAGATAGGTGAATGGATAGCAAATCATGGATGGAAGCAGAGGGTGATGTTGGAAGGTTGCTTCTCGGACTGGAGGCCTGTGACTAGTGGTGTGCCTCAGGGTTCGGTGCTGGGCCTGCTACTGTTTATCATGATTGATAAGGTGATCAATAAGGCTTTTGGCACTTTGGCCCTCATCACTCAATTAAGTATAAAAGTTGGGAGGTCATGATACATTTATATAAAACGTTGGTGTGACCGCACTTAGAATATTTTGTTTAGTCCTGGGCACCATGTTAGAGGATAGATATTGTCAAGCTTGAAAGGGTTCAGAAAAGATTTACAAGGATGTTGCCAGGACTCGAGGGTGTGAGCTACAGGGTGAGGTGGAGTAGGCGCGGTCTCTAGTCATGGAGCGCAGGAGGTCACCATCAAGTTTGCCGTCAACACCACTGTTGTGGGACGTATCACTGATGGTGATGACTCAGAGTATAGAAGTGAGATCGACCGATTGACCAAATGGTGCCAGTACAACAGCCTCCCTCTCAACATCCGTAAAACCAAGGAACTGATTGTGGACTTTGAAAGGGGAAGGATAGGGACCCACAATCCCGTTTATGTCAACGGTACGATGGTGGAAAGGGTCAAAAACGTCAAATTCCTGAGCGTGCATATTTCCAAAGATCTTTCCTGGACCCAGCAGACTGATGCAATAATAAAGAAGGCACATCAGCGCCTCTATTTCCTGAGAAGATTACAGAGAGTCGGAATGTCAAAGAGGATTCTCTCGAACTTCTACAGGTGCACAGTAGAGAGCATACTGACTGGCTGCATCGTGGCCTGGTTCGGCAACTTGAACGTCCGGGGCGGAAAAGACTGCCGAAAGTTGTGAACACTGCCCAGTCCATCATCCCCACCATCGAAGGGATCTATCGCAGTTGCTGCCTCAAAAAGGCTGCCAACATCATCAAAGACCCACACCATACTGGCCACACACTCATCTCACCGTTACCATCGGGAAGAAGGTACAGGAATCTGAAATCTATAACACCCGGGCACAAGAACAGCTTCTTCCCCACAGCTATCAGGCTATTAAACACTACATCAAATAAACTCTGAACAATAACAGTCTATTTTTATTATTATTATTGCACTATATCTGTTTATTTATTGTGTATATATGGTCTATGGACACACTGAACTTTTATCTTCCTTTGTATTATGTTTACATATTCTGTTGTGCTGCAGCAAGTAAGAATTTAATTGTCCCATCTGGGACACATTACAATATAACTCACTTGACTTGACTCTTGACATTTGAGGATATGGGGTGATCTGATAGAGGTGTACAAAATCATGACAGGAATAGATCGGGTAGACGCACAGAGTCTTTTGCTCAGGGTAGGGGAATCGAGGACCAGAGGACATAGGTTCAAGGTGAAGGGGGAAAAGATTTAATAGGAATCAGAGGGGTAACTGTTTCACACGAAGGGTGGTGCGTGTATGGAACAAGCTGCCAGAGGAGGTAGTTAAGGCTGGGACTATCCCATTGTTTAAGAAACAGTTAGACAGGTACAGGGATAGGACAAGTTTGGAGTGATATGGACCAAGCGCAGGCAATGGGACTAGTGTAGCTGTGACATTGTTGGCCGGTGTGGGTGAGTTGGGCCGAAGGGCCCGTTTCCACACTGTATCACTCTATTGCAGTATGATTATGACTCTATCTGTATTTTCTCCTGTTTGCCATGGATGGACCACGTTTGCAGATAGGTTTGTGGCTGAAAGGAGTTTATTTTACTTTCTGTCCAATGTGTTTCTTCTCGTTCCTTCATAATTGTCCTGACAACAGTGTTAAGTGATTTGCGGCATTGTCTGGAATGGTGTGAGGAGGATGTTAAACTCTTACCTGGTTTATAGTCTTGACCGTAGCCTGTGGGTAGAAAATACAGGCGTTATCGGAAAGAAATGGGACTTTGAGAGACCAGATGGATAATAAGTCAGTCATTTGCTGATATTGTTCACATCACATCACCATTTATGGAAGCACGGTGGCGCATTGGTAGAGTTGCTGCCTCACAGCATCTTTTACACAGTATAGGGGAAATCAAGAACAAGAGGACAAAGGTTTAAGGTGAGAGGGGAAAGATTTAATAGGAACCTGAGGGGCAAACTTTTCACACAGAGGATGGTGGGTATATAGAATGAGCTTCCAGAGGTAATTGAGGCAAGTACTATCACAACATTTAAAAGGCATTTGGACAGGTACATGGATAGGAAAGGTTGAGAGGGATACGGGCCAAACAGTGGCAGATGGGACTAGTGTAGATGTGGCATCATTTCCCGAGTTCACAGTGGTCTATGCTGGGACCTCTGTGGTCTGATTTGGACATTAATGTAGATGTGTTGGTTAGTAAGTTTGCAGATTACACCAAGATTGCTGGAGTTACTACAGTTAGGGAGTCTATTAATTTAAAAGGTTTTTGGATGTGCAAAGATTGGAACGATATGGATCATGTCGTAGGCAGAGGAGATTGGCTTAACGGCATCATGTTCAGCAGAGACCTTGTGGGCTGAAGGGCCTGTTCCTGTGCTGTACTGTTCTCTATCCCCTTGTAGTCCCCTGCCTGCACTGTCATGGCTTGTATTGTGATCCTCAAAAAATTAGTCGTGCATTAATTCCCTTTAGTAAATCCATGCTGAATCGGACCAATCCTATTACTGCTATCCAAATGTGCGGCTATCTCATCTTTTATAAATGACTCCAGCATCTTCCCCATCAGGCTAACTGGTCTATAATTCCCTGTTTTCTCTTTCCCGTCTTTCTTAAAAAGTGGGATAACATTAGCTACCCTCCAATCCACAGGAACTGATCCTGAATCTATGGGACATTGGAAAACCATCCTGGCCACACACTCGTCTCCCTGCTGCCTTCAGGTAGAAGGTACAGGAGCCTGAAGACTGCAACGACCAGGTTCAGGAATAGCTACTCCCCCACAGCCATCAGGTTATTAAACCTGGCTCGGACAAAACTCTGAACATTAATAATCCAATGTCTGTTATTTGCACATTATCAGTTTATTCATGTGTGTATTTATGTATATAATGGTAAATGAACACACTGATCTGTTTTGTAGTCAATGCCTACTATGTACTGTTGTGCTGAAGCAAAGCAAGAATTTCATTGTCCAATCAGGGACACATGACAATAAACTCACTTGAACTTGAAATGATCACCAATGCATCCACGATTTCTAGAGCTACTTCCTTAAGTACCCTGGGATGCAGACCATCAGGCCCTGGGGATTTATCAGCCTTCAGTCCCATCAGTCTACCCAACACCATTTCCTGCCTAATGTGGATTTCCTTCAGTTCCTCCCTCACCCCAGATCCTCTGGCCACTAGTACATCAGCAAGATTGTTTGTGTCCTCCTTAGTGAAGGCGGATCCAAAGACCCTGTTAACCTCATCTGCCATTTCCATGTTCCTCATCATAAATTCACCTTTTTCAGTCTTCAAGGGTCCAACTTTGGTCTTTCCTCTTCACATACGTAAAAAAGCTTTTACTATCCCCCTTTATATTCTTGGCTAGCTTACCTTCAGTGCTGGGACCGCAACTAGTTACAATATACTTCAATGATTTTGAGGCAGGGATTCAAAGTAACATTAGCAAATTTGCAGATGACACAAAGCTGGGTGGCAGTGTGAACTGTGAGGGGAATGTAATGAGGATGCAGGGTGATTTGGACAGGTTGGGTGAGTGGGCAGATGCATGGCAGATGCAGTTTCCTTGTGGATGTGGATGGCAGATGTGGGGTTATCCACTTTGGTAGCAAAAACAGGAAGGATGGTTATTATCTAAATGGTGACAAGTTGGTGTCAAGTTCCTTCACAATTACCCTTACAACAGTGTGAAAGTGATTTGCAGCATTGTCTGGAATGGTGTGAGGTGGATGTTCAACTCTTACCTGGTTTAGTGTCTGTACCGTAGCCTGTGGGTAGAAAATACAGGTGTTATTGGAAAGAAATGGGATTTTGAGAGACCAGATGGATGATAAGTCAGTCATTTGCTGATATTGTTCACATCACATCACCATTTATGGCAGCACGGTGGCGCATTGGTAGAGTTGCTGCCTCACAGTGCCAGAAAGCTTGGTTCAATGGGTTTTCAGAGACAAGATGGATAATAAGTCAGTCAACCACCATAGACTAGATACCAAAACCTTGATCACACCGTTTGTGTTTGGTTGTATCATTAATTCCTTCTCTCGGTGTATCTCAGGTGTAAGGTGAAGTAGCTCTGTAACAATGTCCTTCTTCCTCTACCATCTCACAGAGAGAATACATGTTTAGCTGAAGGTTCAGACAGTTGGTCAGTACCACAGGATTCTTGGATGCCTTCTCCATTCCAGCTTTGGTATTTGGTGTTAGCTGAAACAGTACAAGTGCTGCAGAAATTCTTGAACTCTACTCCATTGTTGTGGGACAGGCTGTAAAGTCTTCATATCACATGTGTAGTTAAATGTGTGATCATTAACCTCACCCCTGCTCACTTCCATTCTCACCTTCACGACTGTGAAATCTGTGCAACTTACTCCAAGCAGGAGCATTTATTGAAGAGCTTTCAGTTTGAATTTGTCTGGGGTTTGGGGACCACTGGAATGGCAGGAGTGAGATCCGCCAGATATTCGACTGACAGTAGGCACTGACAGGCCCAGACTGCACATCACACCCATGGAAGTCTTACCTGGTTCATAGCTGTCGTAACCTATGGGCAGAAAATAGACGCATTATCAGCAAGAGGTGGGAATTTCATCGACTGGAGTGATGTTACTCATTCATCTGATGGCATTGATCATACGGTTCAGGTGTTTCATTTTTATTAACATTTGTTCATCAATCTCTTTGTCCAACTTTTCAGATTGCCAATTTTCAGATTTCCAGAATGCTTCCATTCTGCAGACCGACTGAGATTTCTGGCAACTCACTCCGTCATGTTGTTAGATTTCTGAATATTCTTTTTGAAGACGTGACCAAAAAGGTGGATGAGGCCAGAGCTGTAGATGTCGTGTACATGGACTTCAGTAAGGCATTGGACAAGGTTCTACATGGTAGGCTGCTCTGGAATGTTAGATCGCATGGAATCCAAGGAGAGATAGGTGAATGGATAGCAAATCATGGATGGAAGCAGAGGGCGATGTTGGAAGGTTGCTTCTCGGACTGGAGGCCTGTGACTAGTGGTGTGCCTCAGGGTTCGGTGCTGGGCCTGCTACTGTTTATCATGATTGATAAGGTGATCAATAAGGCTTTTGGGACTTTGGCCCTCATCACTCAATTAAGTATAAAAGTTGGGAGGTCATGATACATTTATATAAAACGTTGGTGTGACCGCACTTAGAATATTGTATTTAGTCCTGGGCACCATGTTAGAGGATAGATATTGTCAAGCTTGAAAGGGTTCAGAAAAGATTTACAAGGATGTTGCCAGGACTCGAGGGTGTGAGCTACAGGGTGAGGTGGAGTAGGCGCGGTCTCTAGTCATGGAGCGCAGGAGGTCACCATCAAGTTTGCCGTCAACACCACTGTTGTGGGACGTATCACTGATGGTGATGACTCAGAGTATAGAAGTGAGATCGACCGATTGACCAAATGGTGCCAGCACAACAGCCTCCCTCTCAACATCCGTAAAACCAAGGAACTGATTGTGGACTTTGAAAGGGGAAGGATAGGGACCCACAATCCCGTTTATGTCAACGGTACGATGGTGGAAAGGGTCAAAAACGTCAAATTCCTGGGCGTGCATATTTCCAAAGATCTTTCCTGGACCCAGCAGACTGATGCAATAATAAAGAAGGCACATCAGCGCCTCTATTTCCTGAGAAGATTACAGAGAGTCGGAATGTCAAAGAGGATTCTCTCGAACTTCTACAGGTGCACAGTAGAGAGCATACTGACTGGCTGCATCGTGGCCTGGTTCGGCAACTTGAACGTCCGGGGCGGAAAAGACTGCCGAAAGTTGTGAACACTGCCCAGTCCATCATCCCCACCATCGAAGGGATCTATCGCAGTTGCTGCCTCAAAAAGGCTGCCAACATCATCAAAGACCCACACCATACTGGCCACACACTCATCTCACCGTTACCATCGGGAAGAAGGTACAGGAATCTGAAATCTATAACACCCGGGCACAAGAACAGCTTCTTCCCCACAGCTATCAGGCTATTAAACACTACATCAAATAAACTCTGAACAATAACAGTCTTATTATTATTATTATTGCACTATATCTGTTTATTTATTGTGTATATATGGTCTATGGACACACTGAACTTTTATCTTCCTTTGTATTATGTTTACATATTCTGTTGTGCTGCAGCAAGTAAGAATTTAATTGTCCCATCTGGGACACATTACAATATAACTCACTTGACTTGACTCTTGACATTTGAGGATATGGGGTGATCTGATAGAGGTGTACAAGATCATGACAGGAATAGATCGGGTAGACACACAGAGTCTTTTGCTCAGGGTAGGGGAATCGAGGAACAGAGGACATAGGTTCAAGGTGAAGGGGGAAAAGATTTAATAGGAATCAGATGGGTAACTGTTTCACACAAAGGGTGGTGCATGTATGGAACAAGCTGCCAGAGGAGGTAGTTAAGGCTGGGACTATCCCATTGTTTAAGAAACAGTTAGACAGGTACAGGGATAGGACAAGTTTGGAGTGATATGGACCAAGCGCAGGCAATGGGACTAGTGTAGCTGGGACATTGTTGGCCGGTATGGGTGAGTTGGGCCGAAGGGCCCGTTTCCACACTGTATCACTCTATTGCAGTATGACTATGACTATCTG
The DNA here is from genome assembly GCA_963514005.1 of Raja brachyura. The sequence continues at coordinate 29,609 of CAUPSL010000145.1, forward strand.
TATTTTCTCCTGTCAGCCATGGATGGACCACGTTTGCAGATAGGTTTGTGGCTGAAAGGAGTTTATTTTACTTTCTGTCCAATGTGTTTCTTCTCGTTCCTTCATAATTGTCCTGACAACAGTGTTAAGTGATTTGCGGCATTGTCTGGAATGGTGTGAGGAGGATGTTAAACTCTTACCTGGGTGATAGTCTTGACCGTAGCCTGTGGGTAGAAAATACAGGCGTTATCGGAAAGAAATGGGACTTTGAGAGACCAGATGGATAATAAGTCAGTCATTTGCTGATATTGTTCACATCACATCACCATTTATGGAAGCACGGTGGCGCATTGGTAGAGTTGCTGCCTCACAGCATCTTTTACTCAGTATAGGGGAAATCAAGAACAAGAGGACAAAGGTTTAAGGTGAGAGGGGAAAGATTTAATAGGAACCTGAGGGGCAACCTTTTCACACAGAGGATGGTGGGTATATAGAATGAGCTTCCAGAGGTAATTGAGGCAAGTACTATCACAACATTTAAAAGGCATTTGGACAGGTACATGGATAGGAAAGGTTGAGAGGGATACGGGCCAAACAGTGGCAGATGGGACTAGTGTAGATGTGGCATCATTTCCCGAGTTCCACAGTGGTCTATGCTGGGACCTCTGTGGTCTGATTTGGACATTAATGTAGATGTGTTGGTTAGTAAGTTTGCAGATTACACCAAGATTGCTGGAGTTACTACAGTTAGGGAGTCTATTAATTTAAAAGGTTTTTGGATGTGCAAAGATTGGAACGATATGGATCATGTCGTAGGCAGAGGAGATTAGCTTAACGGCATCATGTTCAGCAGAGACCTTGTGGGCTGAAGGGCCTGTTCCTGTGCTGTACTTTTCTCTATTCCCTTGTAGTCCCCTGCCTGCACTGTCATGGCTTGTATTGTGATCCTCAAAAAATTAGTCGTGCATTAATTCCCTTCGTAAACCCATGCTGAATCGGACCAATCCTATTACTGCTATCCAAATGTGCGGCTATCTCATCTTTTATAAATGACTCCAGCATCTTCCCCATCAGGCTAACTGGTCTATAATTCCCTGTTTTCTCTTTCCCGTCTTTCTTAAAAAGTGGGATAACATTAGCTACCCTCCAATCCACAGGAACTGATCCTGAATCTATGGGACATTGGAAAACCATCCTGGCCACACACTCGTCTCCCTGCTGCCTTCAGGTAGAAGGTACAGGAGCCTGAAGACTGCAACGACCAGGTTCAGGAATAGCTACTCCCCCACAGCCAACAGGTTATTAAACCTGGCTCGGACAAAACTCTGAACATTAATAATCCAATGTCTGTTATTTGCACATTATCAGTTTATTCATGTGTGTATTTACGTATATAATGGTAAATGAACACACCGATCTGTTTTGTAGTCAATGCCTACTATGTACTGTTGTGCTGAAGCAAAGCAAGAATTTCATTGTCCAATCAGGGACACATGACAACAAACTCACTTGAACTTGAAATGATCACCAATGCATCCACGATTTCTAGAGCTACTTCCTTAAGTACCCTGGGATGCAGACCATCAGGCCCTGGGGATTTATCAGCCTTCAGTCCCATCAGTCTACCCAACACCATTTCCTGCCTAATGTGGATTTCCTTCAGTTCCTCCCTCACCCCAGATCCTCTGGCCACTAGTACATCAGCAAGATTGCCTGTGTCCTCCTTAGTGAAGGCGGATCCAAAGACCCTGTTAACCTCATCTGCCATTTCCATGTTCCTCATCATAAATTCACCTTTTTCAGTCTTCAAGGGTCCAACTTTGGTCTTTCCTCTTCACATACGTAAAAAAGCTTTTACTATCCCCCTTTATATTCTTGGCTAGCTTACCTTCAGTGCTGGGACCGCAACTAGTTACAATATGCTTCAATGATTTTGAGGCAGGGATTCAAAGTAACATTAGCAAATTTGCAGATGACACAAAGCTGGGTGGCAGTGTGAACTGTGACGGGAATGTAATGAGGATTCAGGGTGATTTGGACAGGTTGGGTGAGTGGGCAGATGCAGTTTCCTTGTGGATGTGGATGGCAGATGTGGGGTTATCCACTTTGGTAGCAAAAACAGGAAGGATGGTTATTATCTAAATGGTGACAAGTTGGTGTCAAGTTCCTTCACAATTACCCTTACAACAGTGTGAAAGTGATTTGCAGCATTGTCTGGAATGGTGTGAGGTGGATGTTCAACTCTTACCTGGTTTAGTGTCTGTACCGTAGCCTGTGGGTAGAAAATACAGGTGTTATTGGAAAGAAATGGGATTTTGAGAGACCAGATGGATGATAAGTCAGTCATTTGCTGATATTGTTCACATCACATCACCATTTATGGCAGCACGGTGGCGCATTGGTAGAGTTGCTGCCTCACAGTGCCAGAAATCTTGGTTCAATGGGTTTTCAGAGACAAGATGGATAATAAGTCAGTCAACCACCATAGACTAGATACCAAAACCTTGATCACACCGTTTGTGTTTGGTTGTATCATTAATTCCTTCTCTCGGTGTATCTCAGGTGTAAGGTGAAGTAGCTCTGTAACAATGTCCTTCTTCCTCTACCATCTCACAGAGAGAATACATGTTTAGCTGAAGGTTCAGACAGTTGGTCAGTACCACAGGATTCTTGGATGCCTTCTCCATTCCAGCTTTGGTATTTGGTGTTAGCTGAAACAGTACAAGTGCTGCAGAAATTCTTGAACTCTACTCCATTGTTGTGGGACAGGCTGTAAAGTCTTCATATCACATGTGTAGTTAAATGTGTGATCATTAACCTCACCCCTGCTCACTTCCATTCTCACCTTCACGACTGTGAAATCTGTGCAACTTACTCCAAGCAGGAGCATTTATTGAAGAGCTTTCAGTTTGAATTTGTCTGGGGTTTGGGGACCACTGGAATGGCAGGAGTGAGATCCGCCAGATATTCGACTGACAGTAGGCACTGACAGGCCCAGACTGCACATCACACCCATGGAAGTCTTACCTGGTTCATAGCTGTCGTAACCTATGGGCAGAAAATAGACGCATTATCAGCAAGAGGTGGGAATTTCATCGACTGGAGTGATGTTACTCATTCATCTGATGGCATTGATCATACGGTTCAGGTGTTTCATTTTTATTAACATTTGTTCATCAATCTCTTTGTCCAACTTTTCAGATTGCCAATTTTCAGATTTCCAGAATGCTTCCATTCTGCAGACCGACTGAGATTTCTGGCAACTCACTCCGTCATGTTGTTAGATTTCTGAATATTCTTTTTGAAGACGTGACCAAAAAGGTGGATGAGGCCAGAGCTGTAGATGTCGTGTACATGGACTTCAGTAAGGCATTGGACAAGGTTCTACATGGTAGGCTGCTCTGGAATGTTAGATCGCATGGAATCCAAGGAGAGATAGGTGAATGGATAGCAAATCATGGATGGAAGCAGAGGGCGATGTTGGAAGGTTGCTTCTCGGACTGGAGGCCTGTGACTAGTGGTGTGCCTCAGGGTTCGGTGCTGGGCCTGCTACTGTTTATCATGATTGATAAGGTGATCAATAAGGCTTTTGGGACTTTGGCCCTCATCACTCAATTAAGTATAAAAGTTGGGAGGTCATGATACATTTATATAAAACGTTGGTGTGACCGCACTTAGAATATTGTATTTAGTCCTGGGCACCATGTTAGAGGATAGATATTGTCAAGCTTGAAAGGGTTCAGAAAAGATTTACAAGGATGTTGCCAGGACTCGAGGGTGTGAGCTACAGGGTGAGGTGGAGTAGGCGCGGTCTCTAGTCATGGAGCGCAGGAGGTCACCATCAAGTTTGCCGTCAACACCACTGTTGTGGGACGTATCACTGATGGTGATGACTCAGAGTATAGAAGTGAGATCGACCGATTGACCAAATGGTGCCAGCACAACAGCCTCCCTCTCAACATCCGTAAAACCAAGGAACTGATTGTGGACTTTGAAAGGGGAAGGATAGGGACCCACAATCCCGTTTATGTCAATCTTCCTGAGAAGATTACAGAGAGTCGGAATGTCAAAGAGGATTCTCTTGAACTTCTACAGGTGCACAGTAAAGAGCATACTGACTGGCTGCATCGTGGCCTGGTTCGGCAACTTGAACGTCCAGGGGCGGAAAAGACTGCCGAAAGTTGTGAACACTGCCCAATCCATCATCAGCTCTGACGTCCCCACCATCGAAGGGATCTATCGCAGTTGCTGCCTCAAAAAGGCTGCCAACATCATCAAAGACCCACACCATACTGGCCACACACTCATCTCACCGTTGCCATCGGGAAGAAGGTACAGGAATCTGAAATCTATAACACCCGGGCACAAGAACAGCTTCTTCCCCACAGCTATCAGGCTATTAAACACTACATCAAATAAACTCTGAACAATAACAGTCTTATTATTATTATTATTATTGCACTATATCTGTTTATTTATTGTGTATATATGGTCTATGGACACACTGAACTTTTATCTTCCTTTGTATTATGTTTACATATTCTGTTGTGCTGCAGCAAGTAAGAATTTAATTGTCCCATCTGGGACACATTACAATATAACTCACTTGACATGACTTGACTTGACTCTTGACATTTGAGGATATGGGGTGATCTGATAGAGGTGTAAAAAATCATGACAGGAATAGATCGGGTAGACGCACAGAGTCTTTTGCTCAGAGTAGGGGAATCGAGGACCAGAGGACATAGGTTCAAGGTGAAGGGGGAAAAGATTTAATAGGAATCAGAGGGGTAACTGTTTCACACAAAGGGTGGTGCGTGTATGGAACAAGCTGCCAGAGGAGGTAGTTAAGGCTGGGACTATCCCATTATTTAAGAAACAGTTAGACAGGTACAGGGATAGGACAAGTTTGGAGTGATATGGACCAAGCGCAGGCAATGGGACTAGTGTAGCTGTGACATTGTTGGCCGGTGTGGGTGAGTTGGGCCGAAGGGCCCGTTTCCACACTGTATCACTCTATTGCAGTATGATTATGACTCTATCTGTATTTTCTCCTGTCAGCCATGGATGGACCACGTTTGCAGATAGGTTTGTGGCTGAAAGGAGTTTATTTTACTTTCTGTCCAATGCCTGACCAGTGTCATGGCTTTCAATGTGTTTCTGGAAACCACCACAGCCAGCTCCCCTCTCATTCCTTCATAATTGTCCTGACAACAGTGTTAAGTGATTGGTGTGGAATGGTGTGAGGAGGATGTTAAACTCTTACCTGGCTGATAGTCTTCACCGTAGCCTGTGGGTAGAAAATACAGGCGTTATCGGAAAGAAATGGGACTTTGAGAGACCAGATGGATGATAAGTCAGACATTTGCTGATATTGTTCACATCACATCACCATTTATGGCAGCACGGTGGCGCATTGGTAGAGTTGCTGCCTCACAGCATCTTTTACTCAGTATAGGGGAAATCAAGAACAAGAGGACAAAGGTTTAAGGTGAGAGCGGAAAGATTTAATAGGAACCTGAGGGGCAAACTTTTCACACAGAGGATGGTGGGTATATAGAATGAGCTTCCAGAGGTAATTGAGGCAAGTACTATCACAACATTTAAAAGGCATTTGGACAGGTACATGGATAGGAAAGGTTGAGAGGGATACGGGCCAAACAGTGGCAGATGGGACTAGTGTAGATGTGGCATCATTTCCCGAGTTCCACAGTGGTCTATGCTGGGACCTCTGTGGTCTGATTTGGACATTAATGTAGATGTGTTGGTTAGTAAGTTTGCAGATTACACCAAGATTGCTGGAGTTACTACAGTTAGGGAGTCTATTAATTTAAAAGGTTTTTGGATGTGCAAAGATTGGAACGATATGGATCATGTCGTAGGCAGAGGAGATTGGCTTAACGGCATCATGTTCAGCAGAGACCTTGTGGGCTGAAGGGCCTGTTCCTGTGCTGTACTGTTCTCTATTCCCTTGTAGTCCCCTGCCTGCACTGTCATGGCTTGTATTGTGATCCTCAAAAAATTAGTCGTGCATTAATTCCCTTTAGTAAATCCATGCTGAATCGGACCAATCCTATTACTGCTATCCAAATGTGCGGCTATCTCATCTTTTATAAATGACTCCAGCATCTTCCCCATCAGGCTAACTGGTCTATAATTCCCTGTTTTCTCTTTCCCGTCTTTCTTAAAAAGTGGGATAACATTAGCTACCCTCCAATCCACAGGAACTGATCCTGAATCAATGGGACATTGGAAAACCATCCTGGCCACACACTCGTCTCCCTGCTGCCTTCAGGTAGAAGGTACAGGAGCCTGAAGACTGCAACAACCAGGTTCAGGAATAGCTACTTCCCCACAGCCAACAGGTTATTAAACCTGGCTCGGACAAAACTCTGAACATTAATAATCCAATGTCTGTTATTTGCACATTATCAGTTTATTCATGTGTGTATTTACGTATATAATGGTAAATGAACACACTGATCTGTTTTGTAGTCAATGCCTACTATGTACTGTTGTGCTGAAGCAAAGCAAGAATTTCATTGTCCAATCAGGGACACATGACAACAAACTCACTTGAACTTGAAATGATCACCAATGCATCCACGATTTCTAGAGCTACTTCCTTAAGTACCCTGGGATGCAGACCATCAGGCCCTGGGGATTTATCAGCCTTCAGTCCCATCAGTCTACCCAACACCATTTGCTGCCTAATGTGGATTTCCTTCAGTTCCTCCCTCACCCCAGATCCTCTGGCCACTAGTACATCAGCAAGATTGTTTGTGTCCTCCTTAGTGAAGGCGGATCCAAAGACCCTGTTAACCTCATCTGCCATTTTCATGTTCCTCATCATAAATTCACCTTTTTCAGTCTTCAAGGGTCCAACTTTGGTCTTTCCTCTTCACATACGTAAAAAAGCTTTTACTATCCCCCTTTATATTCTTGGCTAGCTTACCTTCAGTGCTGGGACCGCAACTAGTTACAATATGCTTCAATGATTTTGAGGCAAGGATTCAAAGTAACATTAGCAAATTTGCAGATGACACAAAGCTGGGTGGCAGTGTGAACTGTGAGGGGAATGTAATGAGGATGCAGGGTGATTTGGACAGGTTGGGTGAGTGGGCAGATGCATGGCAGATGCAGTTTCCTTGTGGATGTGGATGGCAGATGTGGGGTTATCCACTTTGGTAGCAAAAACAGGAAGGATGGTTATTATCTAAATGGTGACAAGTTGGTGTCAAGTTCCTTCACAATTACCCTTACAACAGTGTGAAAGTGATTTGCAGCATTGTCTGGAATGGTGTGAGGTGGATGTTCAACTCTTACCTGGTTTAGTATCTGTACCGTAGCCTGTGGGTAGAAAATACAGGTGTTATTGGAAAGAAATGGGATTTTGAGAGACCAGATGGATGATAAGTCAGTCATTTGCTGATATTGTTCACATCACATCACCATTTATGGAAGCACGGTGGCGCATTGGTAGAGTTGCTGCCTCACAGTGCCAGAAATCTGGGTTCAATGGGTTTTCAGAGACCAGATGGATAATAAGTCAGTCATCCACCATAGACTAGATACCAAAACCTTGATCACACCGTTTGTGTTTGGTTGTATCATTAATTTCTTCTCTCGGTGTATCTCAGGTGTAAGGTGAAGTAGCTCTGTAACAATGTCCTTCTTCCTCTACCATCTCACAGAGAGAATACATGTTTAGCTGAAGGTTCAGACAGTTGGTCAGTACCACAGGATCCTTGGATGCCTTCTCCATTCCAGCTTTGGTATTTGGTGTTAGCTGAAACAGTACAAATGCTGCAGAAATTCTTGAACTCTACTCCATTGTTGTGGGACAGGCTGTAAAGTCTTCATATCACATGTGTAGTTAAATGTGTGATCATTAACCTCACCCCTGCTCACTTCCATTCTCACCTTCACGACTGTGAAATCTGTGCAACTTACTCCAAGCAGGAGCATTTATTGAAGAGCTTTCAGTTTGAATTTGTCTGGGGTTTGGGGACCACTGGAATGGCAGGAGTGAGATCCGCCAGATATTCGACTGACAGTGGGCACTGACAGGCCCAGACTGCACATCACACCCATGGAAGTCTTACCTGGTTCATAGCTGTCGTAACCTATGGGTAGAAAACAAACGCATTATCAGCAAGAGGTGGGAATTTCATCGACTGGAGTGATGTTACTCATTCATCTGATGGCATTGATCATACGGTTCAGGTGTTTCATTTTTATTAACATTTGTTCATCAATCTCTTTGTCCAACTTTTCAGATTGCCAATTTTCAGATTTCCAGAATGCTTCCATTCTGCAGACCGACTGAGATTTCTGGCAACTCACTCCGTCATGTTGTTAGATTTCTGAATATTCTTTTTGAAGACCTGACCAAAAAGGTGGATGAGGCCAGAGCTGTAGATGTCGTGTACATGGACTTCAGTAAGGCATTGGACAAGGTTCTACATGGTAGGCTGCTCTGGAATGTTAGATCGCATGGAATCCAAGGAGAGATAGGTGAATGGATAGCAAATCATGGATGGAAGCAGAGGGTGATGTTGGAAGGTTGCTTCTCGGACTGGTGGCCTGTGACTAGTGGTGTGCCTCAGGGTTCGGTGCTGGGCCTGCTACTGTTTATCATGATTGATAAGGTGATCAATAAGGCTTTTGGCACTTTGGCCCTCATCACTCAATTAAGTATAAAAGTTGGGAGGTCATGATACATTTATATAAAACGTTGGTGAGACCGCACTTAGAATATTTTATTTAGTCCTGGGCACCATGTTAGAGGATAGATATTGTCAAGCTTGAAAGGGTTCAGAAAAGATTTACAAGGATGTTGCCAGGACTCGAGGGTGTGAGCTACAGGGTGAGGTGGAGTAGGCGCGGTCTCTAGTCATGGAGCGCAGGAGGTCACCAACAAGTTTGCCGTCAACACCACAGTTGTGGGACGTATCACTGATGGTGATGACTCAGAGTATAGAAGTGAGATCGACCGATTGACCAAATGGTGCCAGCACAACAGCCTCCCTCTCAACATCCGTAAAACCAAGGAACTGATTGTGGACTTTGAAAGGGGAAGGATAGGGACCCACAATCCCGTTTATGTCAACGGTACGATGGTGGAAAGGGTCAAAAACGTCAAATTCCTGGGCGTGCATATTTCCAAAGATCTTTCCTGGACCCAGCACACTGATGCAATAATAAAGAAGGCACATCAGCGCCTCTATTTCCTGAGAAGATTACAGAGAGTCGGAATGTCAAAGAGGATTCTCTCGAACTTCTACAGGTGCACAGTAGAGAGCATACTGACTGGCTGCATCGTGGCCTGGTTCGGCAACTTGAACGTCCAGGGGCGGAAAAGACTGCCGAAAGTTGTGAACACTGCCCAATCCATCATCAGCTCTGACCTCCCCACCATCGAAGGGATCTATCGCAGTTGCTGCCTCAAAAAGGCTGCCAACATCATCAAAGACCCACACCATACCGGCCACACACTCATCTCACCGTTGCCATCGGGAAGAAGGTACAGGAATCTGAAATCTATAACACCCGGGCACAAGAACAGCTTCTTCCCCACAGCTATCAGGCTATTAAACACTACATCAAATAAACTCTGAACAATAACAGTCTTATTATTATTATTATTGCACTATATCTGTTTATTTATTGTGTATATATGGTCTATGGACACACTGAACTTTTATCTTCCTTTGTATTATGTTTACATATTCTGTTGTGCTGCAGCAAGTAAGAATTTAATTGTCCCATCTGGGACACATTACAATATAACTCACTTGACTTGACTTGACTTGACTTGACATTTGAGGATGAGGGGTGATCTGATAGAGGTGTACAAAATCATGACAGGAGTAGATCGGGTAGACGCACAGAGTCTTTTGCTCAGAGTAGGGGAATCGAGGACCAGAGGACATAGGTTCAAGGTGAAGGGGGAAAAGATTTAATAGGAATCAGAGGGGTAACTGTTTCACACAAAGGGTGGTGCATGTATGGAACAAGCTGCCAGAGGAGGTAGTTAAGGCTGGGACTATCCCATTGTTTAAGAAACAGTTAGATAGGTACAGGGATAGGACAAGTTTGGAGTGATATGGACCAAGCGCAGGCAATGGGACTAGTGTAGCTGGGACATTGTTGGCCGGTATGGGTGAGTTGGGCCGAAGGGCCCGTTTCCACACTGTATCACTCTATTGCAGTATGACTATGACTATCTGTATTTTCTCCTGTTTGCCATGGATGGACCACGTTTGCAGATAGGTTTGTGGCTGAAAGGAGTTTATTTTACTTTCTGTCCAATGCCTGACCAGTGTCATGGCTTTCAATGTGTTTCTTCTCGTTCCTTCATAATTGTCCTGACAACAGTGTTAAGTGATTTGCGGCATTGTCTGGAATGGTGTGAGGAGGATGTTAAACTCTTATCTGATTTGCGGTTGGAACCGTAGGCTGTGGATGGAAAACACAGGTGTTACCAGAAAGAAATGAGTTTTCAGAGACCAGATGGATAATAAGTCAGTCATTTGTTGACATTGATCACACCGTTTGTGTTTGGTTGTATCATTAATTCCTTCTCTCGGTGTAAGGTGAAGTAGCCCTGTTACAATGTCCTTCTTCCTCTACCATCTCACAGAGAGAATGCATGTTGAGCTGAAGGTTCAGACAGTTGGTCAGTACCACAGGATTCTTGGATGCCTTCTCCATTCCAGCTTTGGTATTTGGTGTTAGCTGAAACAGTACAAATGCTGCAGGAATTCATGAACTCTACTCCATTGTTGTGGGACAGGCTGTAAAATCTTCATATCACATGTGTAGTTAAATGTGTGATCATTAACCTCACCCCTGCTCACTTCCATTCTCACCCACACGACTGTGAAATCTGTGCAACTTACTCCAAGCAGGAGCATTTATTGAAGAGCTTTCAGTTTGAATTTGTCTGGGGTTTGGGGACCACTGGAATGGCAGGAGTGAGATCCGCCAGATATTCGACTGACAGTGGGCACTGACAGGCCCAGACTGCACATCACACCCATGGAAGTCTTACCTGGTTCATAACTGTCGTAACCTATGGGTAGAAAACAGACGCATTATCAGCAAGAGGTGGGAATTTCATAGACTGGAGAGATGTTACTCATTCATCTGATGGCATTGATCATGCGGTTCAGGATTTTCATTTTATTAACATTTATTCATCAATCTCTTTAACCAACTTTGCTGATTTCCAGAATGCTTCCATTCTGCAGACCGACTGAGATTTCTGGCAACTCTCTCTGTCATGTTGTTAGATTTGTGAATATTCTTTTTGAAGACCTGACCAAAAAGGTGGATGAGGCCAGAGCTGTAGATGTCGTGTACATGGACTTCAGTAAGGCATTGGACAAGGTTCTACATGGTTGGCTGCTCTGGAATGACAGATCGCATGGAATCCAAGGAGAGATAGGTGAATGGATAGCAAATTGGCTCAATGGAGAAAAGCAGAGGGTGATGGTGGAAGGTTGCTTCGTGGACTGGAGGCCTGTGACTAGTGGTGTGCCTCAGGTTTCGGTGCTGGGCCCGTTACTGTTTGTCATCTTCATCAATGATTTGGATGAGAACATACAGGGTAGATTAGTTTGCTGATGATACAAAAGTTAGTGGTTTTACAGAAAGTGAAGATGGTTGTGAACGATTGCAGCAGGACCTGAATCGATTGGCCAAGTGGGCGGAGGAATGGTTGATGGAATTTAATACAGAGAAGTGTGAGGTGTCGCAATTTGCGACATCGAACTGAAAATGAGTTAAATTTGGTTAATTTTTGTTCCTAAATTAAAATGGAGATTTGCTGAAAGACAGAAAACAGTCAAATTTCAAATTGGGGTACCGCAAGGCTTGGTGCTGGGACGCAGCTGTTTACATTTATATTAATGATTTAGATGAAGGGATTGTAATTAACATTAGCAAATTTGCAGATGACACAAAGCTGGGTGGCAGTGTGAACTGTGATTAGGATGCTAGCAGGATGCAGGATGCAGGATGACGGACAGGTTGGGTGAGTGGGCAGATGCATGGCAGATTCAGGTTAATGTGGATAAATGTGAGGTTATCCACTATGGTAGCAAAAACAGGAAGGAAGATTATTATCTAAATGATATCAAGTTGGGAAAATTGGAAGTATAACAGGATCCGGGGGTCCTTGTTCATCAGTCTATGAAAGTAAGTATGCGGGTACAGCAGGCAGTGAAGAAAGCGAATGGCATGTTGGCGTTCAGAACAAGAGGAGTTGAGTATAGGAGTAAAGAGGTCCTTCTGCAGTTGTACAGGGCCCTGGTGAGACCACACCTGGAGTATTGTGTACAGTTTTGGTCTCCAAATTTGAGGAAGGACATTCTTGCTATTGAGGGAGTGCAGTGTAGGTTCACCAGGTTAATTCCCGGAATGGCGTGACTGTCATATGCTGAGAGAATGGAGCGGCTGGGCTTGTATACTCCGGAATTTAGAAGGATGAGAAGATATCTTATTGAAACATAATAGAATAATAAGGGTTTGGACACGCTAGAGGCAGGAAACATGTTCCCGATGTATGGGGAGTCCAGAACCAGGGGCCACAGTTTAAAAATAAGGGGGAAACCATTTGGAATGGAGTTAAGAAACACGTTTTCAACTAGAGAGTTATGAATCTGTGGAATTCTCTGCCTCAGAGGGCAGTGGAGGCCGGTTCTTTGGAAACTTTCAAGAGAGAGCTAGATAGGGCTCTTGAAGATAGCGGAGTCAGAGGATATGGGGAGAAGGCAGGAAAGGGGTACTGATTGTGGATGATCAGCCATAATCAGATTCAATGGCGATGCTAGCTTGAAGGGCCATATGGCCTATATGCATGTATTATCTGTTGTCTATTCAGATAGGTGAATGGATAGCAAATTGGCTCCTTGGAAGGAAGCAGAGGGTGATGGTGGAAGATTGCTTCTCTGACTGGAGGCCTGTGACTAGTGGTGTGCCTCAGGGTTCGGTGCTGGACCCATTACTGTTTGTCATCTTCATCAACGATTTGGATGAGAACATACAGGGTAGATTAGCAAGTTTGCTGATAATACAAAAGTTAGTGGTTTTGCAGATAGTGAAGATGGTTGTGAACGATTGCAGGAGGATCTGGATCGATTGGCCAGGTGGGCGGAGGAATGGTTGATGGAATTTAATACAGAGGTTGACAGCCTGGTGCTCAGAAAACAACCTGGCTCTGAACACCAAGAAAACCAAAGAGCTCATTGTCGACTTCAGGAAGCACAGCACCGACTTAGCCCCCTTATACATCAACGGCGAGTGTGTGGAGAGGGTCCACACCTTCCAGTTTCTCGGCGTCCTCATCTCCGCTGACATCTCCTGGACAGACAACATCACAGCGGTCATCAAGAAGGCTCAGCAGCGGCTGCACTTCCTGAGGGTCCTCAGGAAGCACAACCTAGACTCCAACCTGCTGCTGACCTTCTACCGCTCGTCCATTGAGAGCCTGTTGACATACTGCATTACAGCATGGTACGGCAGCTACACCATGGCAGACAGGGAGAGGCTTCAGAGGGTAGTCAGGGCAGCACAGAAGATCATCGGCTGCCCTCTCCCCTCTCTGATGGACATTTACACCTCCCGCTGCCTCAGCAGGGCGAAGAACATTATCAAGGACAGCTCCCATCCTGCATTTGGCCTGTTCAACCTGCTACCTTCAGGGAGGCGCTATAGGTGCATCAGCACAAGGACAAATAGACTCAAGAACATTTTCTTTCCAAAATCCATCATCTCCCTGAACTCACACATGCATTGACTTCACAGCCTAACCCCCGGACTTCCATCTATCCACCTACTGTAATTTGTACTGTAACTGTAACCCATACTGGATATAGGAATCCTATTATCCATTCTATTTAACCATTGTCTTTTTATAGATATGTATATAGCGCTGCAGAAACTGTGCACCTTATTCCCCCCCCCCCCCCCCTTTTTGTCTTGTTTTTGCACTGAGTAGGAGCAGTTTTTAATCTCACTGTACATGTGTATAGTGACAATAAAAGGCATTCTGATTCTGATTCTGATTTGATTCAGAGAAGTGTGAGGTGTCGCATTTTGGGACGTCGAACAAGGGCAGATTTACACAGTAAATGCTAGGGCTTTGGACAGTGTTGTAGAGCAGAGGGAACTAGGAGTACAGGTGCATGGTTCCTTGAAGGTCGAGTCACATACAGATAAAGTGATCAATAAGGCCTTTGCTGTTTTGGCTTTCATCAGTCAGAGTATTGAGTATAGAAACATAGAAATTTGGTCCAGGAGTAGGCCATTCGGCCCTTCGAGCCTCCACCGCAATTCAATATGATCATGGCTGATCATCCAACTCAGTATCCCGTACCTGCCTTCTCTCCATACCCCCTGATCCCCTTAGCCGCAAGGGCCACATTTAACTCCCTCTTAAATATAGCCAATGAACTGGCCTCAACTACCCTCTGTGGCAGAGAGTTCCAGAGACCCACCACTCTCTGTGTGAAAAAAGTCCTTCTCATCTCGGTCCTAAAGATTTCCCCCTTATCCTTAAGCTGTGACCCCTTGTCCTGGACCTCCCCAACATCGGGAACAATCTTCCTGCATCTAGCCTGTCCAACCCCTTCAGAATTTTGTAAGTTTCTATAAGATCCCCTCTCAATCTCCTAAATTCTAGAGAGTATAAACCGAGTCTATCCAGTCTTTCTTCATAAGACAGTCCTGACATCCCAGGAATCAATCTGGTGAACCTTCTCTGCACTCCCTCTATGGCAATAATGCCCTTCCTCAGATTTGGATACCAGAACTGTACGCAATACTCCAGGTGTGGTCTCACCAAGACCCTATACAACTGAAGTAGAACCTCCCTGCTCCTATACTCAAATCCTTTTGCTATGAAAAGTAACATACCACTCGCTTTCTTCACTGCCTGCTGCACCTGCATGCCTACTTTCAATGACTGGTGTACCATGACACCCAGGTCGCACTGCATCTCCCCTTTTCCTAATCGGCCACCATTTAGATAATAGTCTGCGTTCCTGTTTTTGCCACCAAAATCGATAACCTCACATTTATCCACATTATACTGCATCTGCCAAACATTTGCCCACTAACCCAGCCTATCCAAGTCACCTTGCAGTCTCCTAGTGTCCTCCTCACAGCTAACACTGCCCCCCAGCTTAGTGTCATCCGCAAACTTGGAGATATTGCCTTCAATTCCCTCATCCAGATCATTTATGTATATTGTAAATAGCTGGGGTCCCAGCTCTGAGCCTTGCGGAACCCCACTAGTCACTGCCTGCCATTGTGAAAAGGACTCGTTTACTCCTACTCTTTGCTTCCTGTTTGCCAGACAGTTCTCTATCCACATCAATACTGAACCCACAATGCCGTATGCTTTAAGTTTGTATACTAATCTCTTATGTGGGACCTTGTCGAAAGCCTTCTGGAAGTCCAGATACACCACATCCACTGATTCTCCCCTATCCACGCTACTAGTTACATCCTCGAAAAATTCCACATGTCGTCAGACATGATTTACCTTTCGTAAATCCATGCTGACTTTGTCCAATGATTTCACCACTTTCCAAATGTGCTGCTATCCCATCTTTAATAACTGACTAGCAGTTTCCCCACTACCGATGTTAGACTAACTGGTCTGTAATTCCCCGTTTTTTCTCTCCCTCCCTTCTTAAAAAGAGGGGTTATATTTGCTACCCGCCAATCCTCAGGAACTACTCTAGAATCTAAGGAGTTTTGATAGATTATCACTAATGCATCCACTATTTCCGGAGCTACTTCCTTAAGTACTCTGGGATGCAGCCTATCTGGCCCTGGGGATTTATCGGCCTTTAATCCATTCAATTTACCCAACACCACTTCCCGACTAACCTGGATTTCATTCAATTTCTCCTTTGACCCGCGGTCCCCTGCTATTTCCGGCAGATTATTTATGTCTTCCTTAGTGAAGACGGAACCAAAGTAGTTATTCAATTGGTCCGCCATATCCTTTTTCCCCATGATCAACTCACCTGTTTCTGACTGCAAGGGACCTACATTTGTTTTAACTAATCTATTTCTCTTCACATATCTATAAAAACTTTTGCACTCAGTTTTTATGTTCCCTGCCAGTTTTCTTTCATAATCTATTTTTCCTTTCCTAATTAAGCCCTTTGTCCTCCTCTGCTAGTCTCTGAATTTCTCCCAGTCCTCTGGTATGCTGCTTTTTCTGGCTACTTTGTACGCATCATCCTTTGCTTTGATACTATCCCTGATTTCTTTTGTTATCCACGGATGCACTACCTTCCCTGATTTATTCTTTTGCCAAACTGGGATGAACAATTTTTGTAGTTCATCAATGCAGTCTTTAAATGTCTTCCATTGCGTATCCACCGTCAACCCTTTTAGAATTGATTGCCAGTCAATCTTGGCCAATTCACGTCTCATACCCTCAAAGTTACCTTTCTTTAATTTCAGAACCATTGTTTCTGAATTAACAATGTCACTCTCCATCCTAATGAAGAACTCAACCATATTATGGTCACTCTTGCCCAGGGGGGCACGCACAACAAGACTGCTAACTAACCCTTCCTCATTACTCAATACCCAGTCTAAAATAGCCTGCTCTCTCGTTGGTTCCTCTACATGTTGATTTAGATAACTATCCTGCATACATTCCAAAAAATCCTCTTCCTCAGCGCTCCAGCCAATTTGATTCACCCAATCTATATGTAGATTGAAGTCACCCATTATAACTGTTTTGCCTTTGTCGCACGCATTTCTAATTTCCTGTTTGATACCATCCCCAACTTCACTACTACTGTTAGGTGGCCTGTACACAACACCCACCAGAGTTTTCTTCCCCTTAGTGTTTTGCAGCTCTACCCATACCGATTCCACATCCTCCAAGCTAATTTCCTTCCTTTCCATTGCGTCATAGAAGTTGGGAGGTCATGTTGCAGTTGTATAAAACCTTGGTGAGACTGCACTAAGAATATTGTGTTCAGTTCTGGGCACCATGTTATAGGAAAGATATTGTCAAGCTTGAAAGGATTCAGAAAAGATTTACAAGGATGTTGCCAGGACTAGAGGGTGTGAGGTATAGGGAGAGGTTGGGTAGGCTGGGTCTCTATTCCATGGAGAGCAGGAGGATGAAGGGAGATCTTATAGAGGTATACAAAATCATTGGAGGAATATATCGAGTCTTATATTATATAGATGAATATATTGAGTCTTTTGCTCAAGTAGGAGAATCGAGGACCAGGGGACATAGGTTCAAGGTGAAGTGGAAAAGATTTAATAGGAATCCGAGGGGTAACTGTTTCACACAAGGGGTGGTGGGTGTATGGAATAAGCTGCCAGAGGAGGTAGTTAAGGCTGGGACTATCCCATTGTTTAAGAAACAGTTAGACAGGTACAGGGATAGGACAAGTTTGGAGGGATATGGACCAAGTGCAGGCAATGGGACTAGTGCAGCTGGGACATTGTTGGCCAGTGTGGGTGAGTTGGGCCGACGGGCCCGTTTCCACACTGTATCACTCTATTGCAGTATGACTATGACTATCTGTATTTTCTCCTGTCAGCCATGGATGGACCATGTTTGCAGATAGGTTTGTGGCTGAAAGGAGTTTATTTTACTTTCTGTCCAATGCCTGACCAGTGTCATGGCTTTCAATGTGTTTCTGGAAGCCACCACAGCCAGCTCCCCTCTCGTTCCTTCATAATTGTCCTGACAACAGTGTGAAAGTGATTTGCAGCATTGTCTGGAATGGTGTGAGGAGGATGTTAAACTCTTACCTGATTTACTGCTGGAACCATAGGCTGTGGATGGAAAACACAGGTGTTACCAGAAAGAAATGGGTTTTCAGAGACCAGACGGATAATAAGTCAGTCATTTGTTGACATTGATCACACCGTTTGTGTTTGGTTGTATCATTAATTCCTTCCTAAAGGGTTGGACAGGCTAGATGCAGGAAGATTGTTCCCGATGTTGGGGAAGTCCAGGACAAGGGGTCACAGCTTAAGGATAAGGGGGAAATCATTTGAGACCGAGATGAGAAAGACTTTTTTCACACAGAGAGTGGTGAATCTCTGGAACTCTCTGCCACAGAGGGTAGTTGAGGCCAATTCATTGGCTATATTTAAGAGGGTGTTAGATGTGGCCCTTGTGGCTAAGGGGATCAGAGGGTATTGAGAGAAGTCAGGTACGGGATACTGAGTTGGATGATCAGCCATGATCATATTGAATGGCGGTGCAGGCTCGACGGGCCGAATGGCCTACTCCTGCACCTATTGTCTATGTTTCTCTCGGTGTATCTCAGGTGTAAGATGAAGTAGCCCTGTTACAATGTCCTTCTACCTCTACCATCTCACAGAGAGAATACATGTTGAGCTGAAGGTTTAGACAGTTGGTCAGTTCCACAGGATTCTTGGATGCCTTCTCCATTCCAGCTTTGGTATTTGGTGTTAGGTGAAACAGTACAAATGCTGCAGGAATTCTTGAACTCTACTCCATTGTTGTGGGACAGGCTGTAAAATAATCATGTCGCATGTGTAGTTAAATGTGTGATCATTAACCTCACCCTGCTCACTTCCATTCTCACCTTCACGACTGTGAAATCTGTGCAACTTACTCCAAGCAGGAGCATTTATTGAAGGGCTTTCAGTTTGAATTTGTCTGGGGTTTGGGGACCACTGGAATGGCAGGAGTGAGATCCGCCAGATATTCGACTGACAGTGGGCACTGACAGGCCCAGACTGCACATCACACCCATGGAAGTCTTACCTGGTTCATAGCTGTCGTAACCTATGGGTAGAAAACAAACGCATTATCAGCAAGAGGTGGGAATTTCATAGACTGGAGAGATGTTACTCATTCATCTGATGGCATTGATCATACGGTTCAGGTGTTTCATTTTTATTAACATTTGTTCATCAATCTCTTTGTCCAATTGCTGATTTCCAGAATGCTTCCATTCTGCAGACCGACTGAGATTTCTGGCAACTCTTTCCGTCATGTTGTTAGATTTCTGAATATTCTTTTTTTGAAGACATGACCAAAAAGGTGGATGAGGGCAGAGCTGTAGATGTCGTGTACATGGACTTCAGTAAGGCATTGGACAAGGTCCCGCATGGTAGGCTGCTCTGGAATGTTAGATCGCATGGAATCCAAGGAGAGATAGGTGAGTGGATATCAAATCATGGATGGAAGCAGAGGGTGATGGTGGAAGGTTGCTTCTCGGACTGGAGGCCTGTGACTAGTGGTGTGCCTCAGGGTTCGGTGTTGGACCCGTTACTGTTTGTCATATGCATCAATGATTTGGATGAGAACATGCAGGGTAGATTAGCAAGTTTGCTGATGATACAAAAGTTAGTGGTTTTGCAGATAGTGAAGATGGTTGTGAACGATTGCAGCAGGATCTGGATCGATTGGCCAAGTGGGCGGAGGAATGGTTGATGGAATTTAATACAGAGAAGTGTGAGGTGTCGTGTTTTGGGACGTCGAACTGATAAAGAGTTAAATGTTGTCAAGTTTGGTTTGTAAATTAAAATGGAGGTTTGCTGAAAGAACAGAAAACAGCCAAATTTTAAATTGGGGTACCGCAAGGCTCGGTGCTGGGACGCAGCTGTTTACAATATATATTAATGATTTAGGTGAAGGGATTACAAGTAACATTAGCAAATTTGCAGATGACACAAAGCTGCGTGGCAGTGTGGACTGTGATGAGGATGCTAGCAGGATGCAGGGTGACTTGGACAGGTTGGGTGAGTGGGCAGATGCATGGCAGATGCATGTTAATGTGGATAAATGTGAGGTTATCCACTTTTGTAGCAAAAACATGAAGGAAGATTATGATCTAAATGATGTCACATCATTGGGAAAAGGGGGAGTATAACGGGATCTAGGGGTCCTTGTTCATCAGTCATTGAAAGTAAGCATGCAGGTGCAGCAGGCAGTGAAGAAAGCGAATGGCATGTTGGCCTTTATAACAAGAGGAGTTGAGTATAGGAGTAAAGAGGTCCTTCTGCAGTTGTACAGGGCCCTGGTGAGACCACACCTGGAGTATTGTGTACAGTTTTGGTCTCCAAATTTGAGGAAGGACATTCTTGCTATTGAGGGAGTGCAGTGTAGGTTCACCAGGTTAATTCCCGGAATGGCGTGACTGTTATATGCTGAGAGAATGGAGCGGCTGGGCTTGTATACTCCGGAATTTAGAAGGATGAGAAGATATCTTATTGAAACATAATAGAATAATAAGGGTTTGGACACGCTAGAGGCAGGAAACATGTTCCCGATGTATGGGGAGTCCAGAACCAGGGGCCACAGTTTAAAAATAAGGGGGAAACCATTTGGAATGGAGTTAAGAAACACGTTTTCAACTAGAGAGTTATGAATCTGTGGAATTCTCTGCCTCAGAGGGCAGTGGAGGCCGGTTCTTTGGAAACTTTCAAGAGAGAGCTAGATAGGGCTCTTGAAGATAGCGGAGTCAGAGGATATGGGGAGAAGGCAGGAAAGGGGTACTGATTGTGGATGATCAGCCATAATCAGATTCAATGGCGATGCTAGCTTGAAGGGCCATATGGCCTATATGCATGTATTATCTGTTGTCTATTCAGATAGGTGAATGGATAGCAAATTGGCTCCTTGGAAGGAAGCAGAGGGTGATGGTGGAAGATTGCTTCTCTGACTGGAGGCCTGTGACTAGTGGTGTGCCTCAGGGTTCGGTGCTGGACCCATTACTGTTTGTCATCTTCATCAACGATTTGGATGAGAACATACAGGGTAGATTAGCAAGTTTGCTGATAATACAAAAGTTAGTGGTTTTGCAGATAGTGAAGATGGTTGTGAACGATTGCAGGAGGATCTGGATCGATTGGCCAGGTGGGCGGAGGAATGGTTGATGGAATTTAATACAGAGGTTGACAGCCTGGTGCTCAGAAAACAACCTGGCTCTGAACACCAAGAAAACCAAAGAGCTCATTGTCGACTTCAGGAAGCACAGCACCGACTTAGCCCCCTTATACATCAACGGCGAGTGTGTGGAGAGGGTCCACACCTTCCAGTTTCTCGGCGTCCTCATCTCCGCTGACATCTCCTGGACAGACAACATCACAGCGGTCATCAAGAAGGCTCAGCAGCGGCTGCACTTCCTGAGGGTCCTCAGGAAGCACAACCTAGACTCCAACCTGCTGCTGACCTTCTACCGCTCGTCCATTGAGAGCCTGTTGACATACTGCATTACAGCATGGTACGGCAGCTACACCATGGCAGACAGGGAGAGGCTTCAGAGGGTAGTCAGGGCAGCACAGAAGATCATCGGCTGCCCTCTCCCCTCTCTGATGGACATTTACACCTCCCGCTGCCTCAGCAGGGCGAAGAACATTATCAAGGACAGCTCCCATCCTGCATTTGGCCTGTTCAACCTGCTACCTTCAGGGAGGCGCTATAGGTGCATCAGCACAAGGACAAATAGACTCAAGAACATTTTCTTTCCAAAATCCATCATCTCCCTGAACTCACACATGCATTGACTTCACAGCCTAACCCCCGGACTTCCATCTATCCACCTACTGTAATTTGTACTGTAACTGTAACCCATACTGGATATAGGAATCCTATTATCCATTCTATTTAACCATTGTCTTTTTATAGATATGTATATAGCGCTGCAGAAACTGTGCACCTTATCCCCCCCCCCCCCCCCTTTTTGTCTTGTTTTTGCACTGAGTAGGAGCAGTTTTTAATCTCACTGTACATGTGTATAGTGACAATAAAAGGCATTCTGATTCTGATTCTGATTTGATTCAGAGAAGTGTGAGGTGTCGCATTTTGGGACGTCGAACAAGGGCAGATTTACACAGTAAATGCTAGGGCTTTGGACAGTGTTGTAGAGCAGAGGGAACTAGGAGTACAGGTGCATGGTTCCTTGAAGGTCGAGTCACATACAGATAAAGTGATCAATAAGGCCTTTGCTGCTTTGGCTTTCATCAGTCAGAGTATTGAATATAGAAACATAGAAATTTGGTCCAGGAGTAGGCCATTCGGCCCTTCGAGCCTCCACCACAATTCAATATGATCATGGCTGATCATCCAACTCAGTATCCCGTACCTGCCTTCTCTCCATACCCCCTGATCCCCTTAGCCGCAAGGGCCACATTTAACTCCCTCTTAAATATAGCCAATGAACTGGCCTCAACTACCCTCTGTGGCAGAGAGTTCCAGAGACCCACCACTCTCTGTGTGAAAAAAGTCCTTCTCATCTCGGTCCTAAAGATTTCCCCCTTATCCTTAAGCTGTGACCCCTTGTCCTGGACCTCCCCAACATCGGGAACAATCTTCCTGCATCTAGCCTGTCCAACCCCTTCAGAATTTTGTAAGTTTCTATAAGATCCCCTCTCAATCTCCTAAATTCTAGAGAGTATAAACCGAGTCTATCCAGTCTTTCTTCATAAGACAGTCCTGACATCCCAGGAATCAATCTGGTGAACCTTCTCTGCACTCCCTCTATGGCAATAATGCCCTTCCTCAGATTTGGATACCAGAACTGTACGCAATACTCCAGGTGTGGTCTCACCAAGACCCTATACAACTGAAGTAGAACCTCCCTGCTCCTATACTCAAATCCTTTTGCTATGAAAAGTAACATACCACTCGCTTTCTTCACTGCCTGCTGCACCTGCATGCCTACTTTCAATGACTGGTGTACCATGACACCCAGGTCGCACTGCATCTCCCCTTTTCCTAATCGGCCACCATTTAGATAATAGTCTGCGTTCCTGTTTTTGCCACCAAAATCGATAACCTCACATTTATCCACATTATACTGCATCTGCCAAACATTTGCCCACTAACCCAGCCTATCCAAGTCACCTTGCAGTCTCCTAGTGTCCTCCTCACAGCTAACACTGCCCCCCAGCTTAGTGTCATCCGCAAACTTGGAGATATTGCCTTCAATTCCCTCATCCAGATCATTTATGTATATTGTAAATAGCTGGGGTCCCAGCTCTGAGCCTTGCGGAACCCCACTAGTCACTGCCTGCCATTGTGAAAAGGACTCGTTTACTCCTACTCTTTGCTTCCTGTTTGCCAGACAGTTCTCTATCCACATCAATACTGAACCCACAATGCCGTATGCTTTAAGTTTGTATACTAATCTCTTATGTGGGACCTTGTCGAAAGCCTTCTGGAAGTCCAGATACACCACATCCACTGATTCTCCCCTATCCACGCTACTAGTTACATCCTCGAAAAATTCCACATGTCGTCAGACATGATTTACCTTTCGTAAATCCATGCTGACTTTGTCCAATGATTTCACCACTTTCCAAATGTGCTGCTATCCCATCTTTAATAACTGACTAGCAGTTTCCCCACTACCGATGTTAGACTAACTGGTCTGTAATTCCCCGTTTTTTCTCTCCCTCCCTTCTTAAAAAGAGGGGTTATATTTGCTACCCGCCAATCCTCAGGAACTACTCTAGAATCTAAGGAGTTTTGATAGATTATCACTAATGCATCCACTATTTCCGGAGCTACTTCCTTAAGTACTCTGGGATGCAGCCTATCTGGCCCTGGGGATTTATCGGCCTTTAATCCATTCAATTTACCCAACACCACTTCCCGACTAACCTGGATTTCATTCAATTTCTCCTTTGACCCGCGGTCCCCTGCTATTTCCGGCAGATTATTTATGTCTTCCTTAGTGAAGACGGAACCAAAGTAGTTATTCAATTGGTCCGCCATATCCTTTTTCCCCATGATCAACTCACCTGTTTCTGACTGCAAGGGACCTACATTTGTTTTAACTAATCTATTTCTCTTCACATATCTATAAAAACTTTTGCACTCAGTTTTTATGTTCCCTGCCAGTTTTCTTTCATAATCTATTTTTCCTTTCCTAATTAAGCCCTTTGTCCTCCTCTGCTAGTCTCTGAATTTCTCCCAGTCCTCTGGTATGCTGCTTTTTCTGGCTACTTTGTACGCATCATCCTTTGCTTTGATACTATCCCTGATTTCTTTTGTTATCCACGGATGCACTACCTTCCCTGATTTATTCTTTTGCCAAACTGGGATGAACAATTTTTGTAGTTCATCAATGCAGTCTTTAAATGTCTTCCATTGCGTATCCACCGTCAACCCTTTTAGAATTGATTGCCAGTCAATCTTGGCCAATTCACGTCTCATACCCTCAAAGTTACCTTTCTTTAATTTCAGAACCATTGTTTCTGAATTAACAATGTCACTCTCCATCCTAATGAAGAACTCAACCATATTATGGTCACTCTTGCCCAGGGGGGCACGCACAACAAGACTGCTAACTAACCCTTCCTCATTACTCAATACCCAGTCTAAAATAGCCTGCTCTCTCGTTGGTTCCTCTACATGTTGATTTAGATAACTATCCTGCATACATTCCAAAAAATCCTCTTCCTCAGCGCTCCAGCCAATTTGATTCACCCAATCTATATGTAGATTGAAGTCACCCATTATAACTGTTTTGCCTTTGTCGCACGTATTTCTAATTTCCTGTTTGATACCATCCCCAACTTCACTACTACTGTTAGGTGGCCTGTACACAACACCCACCACAGTTTTCTTCCCCTTAGTGTTTTGCAGCTCTACCCATACCGATTCCACATCCTCCAAGCTAATTTCCTTCCTTTCCATTGCGTCATAGAAGTTGGGAGGTCATGTTGCAGTTGTATAAAACCTTGGTGAGACTGCACTAAGAATATTGTGTTCAGTTCTGGGCACCATGTTATAGGAAAGATATTGTCAAGCTTGAAAGGATTCAGAAAAGATTTACAAGGATGTTGCCAGGACTAGAGGGTGTGAGGTATAGGGAGAGGTTGGGTAGGCTGGGTCTCTATTCCATGGAGAGCAGGAGGATGAAGGGAGATCTTATAGAGGTATACAAAATCATTGGAGGAATATATCGAGTCTTATATTATATAGAGGAATATATTGAGTCTTTTGCTCAAGTAGGAGAATCGAGGACCAGGGGACATAGGTTCAAGGTGAAGTGGAAAAGATTTAATAGGAATCCGAGGGGTAACTGTTTCACACAAAGGGTGGTGGGTGTATGGAATAAGCTGCCAGAGGAGGTAGTTAAGGCTGGGACTATCCCATTGTTTAAGAAACAGTTAGACAGGTACAGGGATAGGACAAGTTTGGAGGGATATGGACCAAGTGCAGGCAATGGGACTAGTGCAGCTGGGACATTGTTGGCCAATGTGGGTGAGTTGAGCCGAAGGGCCCGTTTCCACACTGTATCACTCTATTGCAGTATGACTATGACTATCTGTATTTTCTCCTGTCAGCCATGGATGGACCACGTTTGCAGATAGGTTTGTGGCTGAAAGGAGTTTATTTTACTTTCTGTCCAATGCCTGACCAGTGTCATGGCTTTCAATGTGTTTCTGGAAGCCACCACAGCCAGCTCCCCTCTCGTTCCTTCATAATTGTCCTGACAACAGTGTGAAAGTGATTTGCAGCATTGTCTGGAATGGTGTGAGGAGGATGTTAAACTCTTACCTGATTTACTGCTGGAACCATAGGCTGTGGATGGAAAACACAGGCGTTACCAGAAAGAAATGGGTTTTCAGAGACCAGACGGATAATAAGTCAGTCATTTGTTGACATTGATCACACCGTTTGTGTTTGGTTGTATCATTAATTCCTCCCTAAAGGGTTGGATAGGCTAGATGCAGGAAGATTGTTCCCGATGTTGGGGAAGTCCAGGACAAGGGGTCACAGCTTAAGGATAAGGGGGAAATCATTTGAGACCGAGATGAGAAAGACTTTTTTCACACAGAGAGTGGTGAATCTCTGGAACTCTCTGCCACAGAGGGTAGTTGAGGCCAATTCATTGGCTATATTTAAGAGGGCGTTAGATGTGGCCCTTGTGGCTAAGGGGATCAGAGGGTATGGAGAGAAGGCAGGTACGGGATACTGAGTTGGATGATCAGCCATGATCATATTGAATGGCGGTGCAGGCTCGACGGGCCGAATGGCCTACTCCTGCACCTATTGTCTATGTTTCTCTCGGTGTATCTCAGGTGTAAGATGAAGTAGCCCTGTTACAATGTCCTTCTTCCTCTACCATCTCACAGAGAGAATACATGTTGAGCTGAAGGTTTAGACAGTTGGTCAGTTCCACAGGATTCTTGGATGCCTTCTCCATTCCAGCTTTGGTATTTGGTGTTAGGTGAAACAGTACAAATGCTGCAGGAATTCTTGAACTCTACTCCATTGTTGTGGGACAGGCTGTAAAATCATCATGTCGCATGTGTAGTTAAATGTGTGATCATTAACCTCACCCTGCTCACTTCCATTCTCACCTTCACGACTGTGAAATCTGTGCAACTTACTCCAAGCAGGAGCATTTATTGAAGGGCTTTCAGTTTGAATTTGTCTGGGGTTTGGGGACCACTGGAATGGCAGGAGTGAGATCCGCCAGATATTCGACTGACAGTGGGCACTGACAGGCCCAGACTGCACATCACACCCATGGAAGTCTTACCTGGTTCATAGCTGTCGTAACCTATGGGTAGAAAACAAACGCATTATCAGCAAGAGGTGGGAATTTCATAGACTGGAGAGATGTTACTCATTCATCTGATGGCATTGATCATACGGTTCAGGTGTTTCATTTTTATTAACATTTGTTCATCAATCTCTTTGTCCAATTGCTGATTTCCAGAATGCTTCCATTCTGCAGACCGACTGAGATTTCTGGCAACTCTTTCCGTCATGTTGTTAGATTTCTGAATATTCTTTTTTTGAAGACATGACCAAAAAGGTGGATGAGGGCAGAGCTGTAGATGTCGTGTACATGGACTTCAGTAAGGCATTGGACAAGGTCCCGCATGGTAGGCTGCTCTGGAATGTTAGATCGTATGGAATCCAAGGAGAGATAGGTGAGTGGATATCAAATCATGGATGGAAGCAGAGGGTGATGGTGGAAGGTTGCTTCTCGGACTGGAGGCCTGTGACTAGTGGTGTGCCTCAGGGTTCGGTGTTGGACCCGTTACTGTTTGTCATATGCATCGATGATTTGGATGAGAACATGCAGGGTAGATTAGCAAGTTTGCTGATGATACAAAAGTTAGTGGTTTTGCAGATAGTGAAGATGGTTGTGAACGATTGCAGCAGGATCTGGATCGATTGGCCAAGTGGGCGGAGGAATGGTTGATGGAATTTAATACAGAGAAGTGTGAGGTGTCGTGTTTTGGGACGTCGAACTGATAAAGAGTTAAATGTTGTCAAGTTTGGTTTGTAAATTAAAATGGAGGTTTGCTGAAAGAACAGAAAACAGCCAAATTTTAAATTGGGGTACCGCAAGGCTCGGTGCTGGGACGCAGCTGTTTACAATATATATTAATGATTTAGGTGAAGGGATTACAAGTAACATTAGCAAATTTGCAGATGACACAAAGCTGCGTGGCAGTGTGGACTGTGATGAGGATGCTAGCAGGATGCAGGGTGACTTGGACAGGTTGGGTGAGTGGGCAGATGCATGGCAGATGCATGTTAATGTGGATAAATGTGAGGTTATCCACTTTTGTAGCAAAAACATGAAGGAAGATTATGATCTAAATGATGTCACATCATTGGGAAAAGGGGGAGTATAACGGGATCTAGGGGTCCTTGTTCATCAGTCATTGAAAGTAAGCATGCAGGTGCAGCAGGCAGTGAAGAAAGCGAATGGCATGTTGGCCTTTATAACAAGAGGAGTTGAGTATAGGAGTAAAGAGGTCCTTCTGCAGTTGTACAGGGCCCTGGTGAGACCACACCTGGAGTATTGTGTACAGTTTTGGTCTCCAAATTTGAGGAAGGACATTCTTGCTATTGAGGGAGTGCAGTGTAGGTTCACCAGGTTAATTCCCGGAATGGCGTGACTGTCATATGCTGAGAGAATGGAGCGGCTGGGCTTGTATACTCCGGAATTTAGAAGGATGAGAAGATATCTTATTGAAACATAATAGAATAATAAGGGTTTGGACACGCTAGAGGCAGGAAACATGTTCCCGATGTATGGGGAGTCCAGAACCAGGGGCCACAGTTTAAAAATAAGGGGGAAACCATTTGGAATGGAGTTAAGAAACACGTTTTCAACTAGAGAGTTATGAATCTGTGGAATTCTCTGCCTCAGAGGGCAGTGGAGGCCGGTTCTTTGGAAACTTTCAAGAGAGAGCTAGATAGGGCTCTTGAAGATAGCGGAGTCAGAGGATATGGGGAGAAGGCAGGAAAGGGGTACTGATTGTGGATGATCAGCCATAATCAGATTCAATGGCGATGCTAGCTTGAAGGGCCATATGGCCTATATGCATGTATTATCTGTTGTCTATTCAGATAGGTGAATGGATAGCAAATTGGCTCCTTGGAAGGAAGCAGAGGGTGATGGTGGAAGATTGCTTCTCTGACTGGAGGCCTGTGACTAGTGGTGTGCCTCAGGGTTCGGTGCTGGACCCATTACTGTTTGTCATCTTCATCAACGATTTGGATGAGAACATACAGGGTAGATTAGCAAGTTTGCTGATAATACAAAAGTTAGTGGTTTTGCAGATAGTGAAGATGGTTGTGAACGATTGCAGGAGGATCTGGATCGATTGGCCAGGTGGGCGGAGGAATGGTTGATGGAATTTAATACAGAGGTTGACAGCCTGGTGCTCAGAAAACAACCTGGCTCTGAACACCAAGAAAACCAAAGAGCTCATTGTCGACTTCAGGAAGCACAGCACCGACTTAGCCCCCTTATACATCAACGGCGAGTGTGTGGAGAGGGTCCACACCTTCCAGTTTCTCGGCGTCCTCATCTCCGCTGACATCTCCTGGACAGACAACATCACAGCGGTCATCAAGAAGGCTCAGCAGCGGCTGCACTTCCTGAGGGTCCTCAGGAAGCACAACCTAGACTCCAACCTGCTGCTGACCTTCTACCGCTCGTCCATTGAGAGCCTGTTGACATACTGCATTACAGCATGGTACGGCAGCTACACCATGGCAGACAGGGAGAGGCTTCAGAGGGTAGTCAGGGCAGCACAGAAGATCATCGGCTGCCCTCTCCCCTCTCTGATGGACATTTACACCTCCCGCTGCCTCAGCAGGGCGAAGAACATTATCAAGGACAGCTCCCATCCTGCATTTGGCCTGTTCAACCTGCTACCTTCAGGGAGGCGCTATAGGTGCATCAGCACAAGGACAAATAGACTCAAGAACATTTTCTTTCCAAAATCCATCATCTCCCTGAACTCACACATGCATTGACTTCACAGCCTAACCCCCGGACTTCCATCTATCCACCTACTGTAATTTGTACTGTAACTGTAACCCATACTGGATATAGGAATCCTATTATCCATTCTATTTAACCATTGTCTTTTTATAGATATGTATATAGCGCTGCAGAAACTGTGCACCTTATCCCCCCCCCCCCCCCCTTTTTGTCTTGTTTTTGCACTGAGTAGGAGCAGTTTTTAATCTCACTGTACATGTGTATAGTGACAATAAAAGGCATTCTGATTCTGATTCTGATTTGATTCAGAGAAGTGTGAGGTGTCGCATTTTGGGACGTCGAACAAGGGCAGATTTACACAGTAAATGCTAGGGCTTTGGACAGTGTTGTAGAGCAGAGGGAACTAGGAGTACAGGTGCATGGTTCCTTGAAGGTCGAGTCACATACAGATAAAGTGATCAATAAGGCCTTTGCTGCTTTGGCTTTCATCAGTCAGAGTATTGAGTATAGAAACATAGAAATTTGGTCCAGGAGTAGGCCATTCGGCCCTTCGAGCCTCCACCGCAATTCAATATGATCATGGCTGATCATCCAACTCAGTATCCCGTACCTGCCTTCTCTCCATACCCCCTGATCCCCTTAGCCGCAAGGGCCACATTTAACTCCCTCTTAAATATAGCCAATGAACTGGCCTCAACTACCCTCTGTGGCAGAGAGTTCCAGAGACCCACCACTCTCTGTGTGAAAAAAGTCCTTCTCATCTCGGTCCTAAAGATTTCCCCCTTATCCTTAAGCTGTGACCCCTTGTCCTGGACCTCCCCAACATCGGGAACAATCTTCCTGCATCTAGCCTGTCCAACCCCTTCAGAATTTTGTAAGTTTCTATAAGATCCCCTCTCAATCTCCTAAATTCTAGAGAGTATAAACCGAGTCTATCCAGTCTTTCTTCATAAGACAGTCCTGACATCCCAGGAATCAATCTGGTGAACCTTCTCTGCACTCCCTCTATGGCAATAATGCCCTTCCTCAGATTTGGATACCAGAACTGTACGCAATACTCCAGGTGTGGTCTCACCAAGACCCTATACAACTGAAGTAGAACCTCCCTGCTCCTATACTCAAATCCTTTTGCTATGAAAAGTAACATACCACTCGCTTTCTTCACTGCCTGCTGCACCTGCATGCCTACTTTCAATGACTGGTGTACCATGACACCCAGGTCGCACTGCATCTCCCCTTTTCCTAATCGGCCACCATTTAGATAATAGTCTGCGTTCCTGTTTTTGCCACCAAAATCGATAACCTCACATTTATCCACATTATACTGCATCTGCCAAACATTTGCCCACTAACCCAGCCTATCCAAGTCACCTTGCAGTCTCCTAGTGTCCTCCTCACAGCTAACACTGCCCCCCAGCTTAGTGTCATCCGCAAACTTGGAGATATTGCCTTCAATTCCCTCATCCAGATCATTTATGTATATTGTAAATAGCTGGGGTCCCAGCTCTGAGCCTTGCGGAACCCCACTAGTCACTGCCTGCCATTGTGAAAAGGACTCGTTTACTCCTACTCTTTGCTTCCTGTTTGCCAGACAGTTCTCTATCCACATCAATACTGAACCCACAATGCCGTATGCTTTAAGTTTGTATACTAATCTCTTATGTGGGACCTTGTCGAAAGCCTTCTGGAAGTCCAGATACACCACATCCACTGATTCTCCCCTATCCACGCTACTAGTTACATCCTCGAAAAATTCCACATGTCGTCAGACATGATTTACCTTTCGTAAATCCATGCTGACTTTGTCCAATGATTTCACCACTTTCCAAATGTGCTGCTATCCCATCTTTAATAACTGACTAGCAGTTTCCCCACTACCGATGTTAGACTAACTGGTCTGTAATTCCCCGTTTTTTCTCTCATAGAAACATAGAAACATAGAAAATAGGTGCAGGAGTAGGCCATTTGGCCCTTCGAGCCTGCACCGCCATTCAATGTGATCATGGCTGATCATCCAACTCAGTATCCCGTACCTGCCTTCTCTCCATACCCCCTGATCCCTTTAGCCACAAGTGCCACATCTAACGCCCTCTTAAATATAGCCAATGAACTGGCCTCAACTACCTTCTGTGGCAGAGAATTCCAGAGACTCACCACTCTCTGTGTAAAGAATGTTTTCCTCATTTCGGTCCTAAAGGAATTCCCCCTTATCCTTAGACTGTGACCCCTCTCCCTCCCTTCTTAAAAAGAGGGGTTATATTTGCTACCCGCCAATCCTCAGGAACTACTCTAGAATCTAAGGAGTTTTGATAGATTATCACTAATGCATCCACTATTTCCGGAGCTACTTCCTTAAGTACTCTGGGATGCAGCCTATCTGGCCCTGGGGATTTATCGGCCTTTAATCCATTCAATTTACCCAACACCACTTCCCGACTAACCTGGATTTCATTCAATTTCTCCTTTGACCCGCGGTCCCCTGCTATTTCCGGCAGATTATTTATGTCTTCCTTAGTGAAGACGGAACCAAAGTAGTTATTCAATTGGTCCGCCATATCCTTTTTCCCCATGATCAACTCACCTGTTTCTGACTGCAAGGGACCTACATTTGTTTTAACTAATCTATTTCTCTTCACATATCTATAAAAACTTTTGCACTCAGTTTTTATGTTCCCTGCCAGTTTTCTTTCATAATCTATTTTTCCTTTCCTAATTAAGCCCTTTGTCCTCCTCTGCTAGTCTCTGAATTTCTCCCAGTCCTCTGGTATGCTGCTTTTTCTGGCTACTTTGTACGCATCATCCTTTGCTTTGATACTATCCCTGATTTCTTTTGTTATCCACGGATGCACTACCTTCCCTGATTTATTCTTTTGCCAAACTGGGATGAACAATTTTTGTAGTTCATCAATGCAGTCTTTAAATGTCTTCCATTGCGTATCCACCGTCAACCCTTTTAGAATTGATTGCCAGTCAATCTTGGCCAATTCACGTCTCATACCCTCAAAGTTACCTTTCTTTAATTTCAGAACCATTGTTTCTGAATTAACAATGTCACTCTCCATCCTAATGAAGAACTCAACCATATTATGGTCACTCTTGCCCAGGGGGGCACGCACAACAAGACTGCTAACTAACCCTTCCTCATTACTCAATACCCAGTCTAAAATAGCCTGCTCTCTCGTTGGTTCCTCTACATGTTGATTTAGATAGCTATCCTGCATACATTCCAAAAAATCCTCTTCCTCAGCGCTCCAGCCAATTTGATTCACCCAATCTATATGTAGATTGAAGTCACCCATTATAACTGTTTTGCCTTTGTCGCACGCATTTCTAATTTCCTGTTTGATACCATCCCCAACTTCACTACTACTGTTAGGTGGCCTGTACACAACACCCACCAGAGTTTTCTTCCCCTTAGTGTTTTGCAGCTCTACCCATACCGATTCCACATCCTCCAAGCTAATTTCCTTCCTTTCCATTGCGTCATAGAAGTTGGGAGGTCATGTTGCAGTTGTATAAAACCTTGGTGAGACTGCACTAAGAATATTGTGTTCAGTTCTGGGCACCATGTTATAGGAAAGATATTGTCAAGCTTGAAAGGATTCAGAAAAGATTTACAAGGATGTTGCCAGGACTAGAGGGTGTGAGGTATAGGGAGAGGTTGGGTAGGCTGGGTCTCTATTCCATGGAGAGCAGGAGGATGAAGGGAGATCTTATAGAGGTATACAAAATCATTGGAGGAATATATCGAGTCTTATATTATATAGAGGAATATATTGAGTCTTTTGCTCAAGTAGGAGAATCGAGGACCAGGGGACATAGGTTCAAGGTGAAGTGGAAAAGATTTAATAGGAATCCGAGGGGTAACTGTTTCACACAAAGGGTGGTGGGTGTATGGAATAAGCTGCCAGAGGAGGTAGTTAAGGCTGGGACTATCCCATTGTTTAAGAAACAGTTAGACAGGTACAGGGATAGGACAAGTTTGGAGGGATATGGACCAAGTGCAGGCAATGGGACTAGTGCAGCTGGGACATTGTTGGCCAATGTGGGTGAGTTGAGCCGAAGGGCCCGTTTCCACACTGTATCACTCTATTGCAGTATGACTATGACTATCTGTATTTTCTCCTGTCAGCCATGGATGGACCACGTTTGCAGATAGGTTTGTGGCTGAAAGGAGTTTATTTTACTTTCTGTCCAATGCCTGACCAGTGTCATGGCTTTCAATGTGTTTCTGGAAACCACCACAGCCAGCTCCCCTCTCGTTCCTTCATAATTGTCCTGACAACAGTGTGAAAGTGATTTGCAGCATTGTCTGGAATGGTGTGAGGAGGATGTTAAACTCTTACCTGATTTACTGCTGGAACCATAGGCTGTGGATGGAAAACACAGGCGTTACCAGAAAGAAATGGGTTTTCAGAGACCAGACGGATAATAAGTCAGTCATTTGTTGACATTGATCACACCGTTTGTGTTTGGTTGTATCATTAATTCCTCCCTAAAGGGTTGGATAGGCTAGATGCAGGAAGATTGTTCCCGATGTTGGGGAAGTCCAGGACAAGGGGTCACAGCTTAAGGATAAGGGGGAAATCATTTGAGACCGAGATGAGAAAGACTTTTTTCACACAGAGAGTGGTGAATCTCTGGAACTCTCTGCCACAGAGGGTAGTTGAGGCCAATTCATTGGCTATATTTAAGAGGGCGTTAGATGTGGCCCTTGTGGCTAAGGGGATCAGAGGGTATGGAGAGAAGGCAGGTACGGGATACTGAGTTGGATGATCAGCCATGATCATATTGAATGGCGGTGCAGGCTCGACGGGCCGAATGGCCTACTCCTGCACCTATTGTCTATGTTTCTCTCGGTGTATCTCAGGTGTAAGATGAAGTAGCCCTGTTACAATGTCCTTCTTCCTCTACCATCTCACAGAGAGAATACATGTTGAGCTGAAGGTTTAGACAGTTGGTCAGTTCCACAGGATTCTTGGATGCCTTCTCCATTCCAGCTTTGGTATTTGGTGTTAGGTGAAACAGTACAAATGCTGCAGGAATTCTTGAACTCTACTCCATTGTTGTGGGACAGGCTGTAAAATCATCATGTCGCATGTGTAGTTAAATGTGTGATCATTAACCTCACCCTGCTCACTTCCATTCTCACCTTCACGACTGTGAAATCTGTGCAACTTACTCCAAGCAGGAGCATTTATTGAAGGGCTTTCAGTTTGAATTTGTCTGGGGTTTGGGGACCACTGGAATGGCAGGAGTGAGATCCGCCAGATATTCGACTGACAGTGGGCACTGACAGGCCCAGACTGCACATCACACCCATGGAAGTCTTACCTGGTTCATAGCTGTCGTAACCTATGGGTAGAAAACAAACGCATTATCAGCAAGAGGTGGGAATTTCATAGACTGGAGAGATGTTACTCATTCATCTGATGGCATTGATCATACGGTTCAGGTGTTTCATTTTTATTAACATTTGTTCATCAATCTCTTTGTCCAATTGCTGATTTCCAGAATGCTTCCATTCTGCAGACCGACTGAGATTTCTGGCAACTCTTTCCGTCATGTTGTTAGATTTCTGAATATTCTTTTTTTGAAGACATGACCAAAAAGGTGGATGAGGGCAGAGCTGTAGATGTCGTGTACATGGACTTCAGTAAGGCATTGGACAAGGTCCCGCATGGTAGGCTGCTCTGGAATGTTAGATCGTATGGAATCCAAGGAGAGATAGGTGAGTGGATATCAAATCATGGATGGAAGCAGAGGGTGATGGTGGAAGGTTGCTTCTCGGACTGGAGGCCTGTGACTAGTGGTGTGCCTCAGGGTTCGGTGTTGGACCCGTTACTGTTTGTCATATGCATCGATGATTTGGATGAGAACATGCAGGGTAGATTAGCAAGTTTGCTGATGATACAAAAGTTAGTGGTTTTGCAGATAGTGAAGATGGTTGTGAACGATTGCAGCAGGATCTGGATCGATTGGCCAAGTGGGCGGAGGAATGGTTGATGGAATTTAATACAGAGAAGTGTGAGGTGTCGTGTTTTGGGACGTCGAACTGATAAAGAGTTAAATGTTGTCAAGTTTGGTTTGTAAATTAAAATGGAGGTTTGCTGAAAGAACAGAAAACAGCCAAATTTTAAATTGGGGTACCGCAAGGCTCGGTGCTGGGACGCAGCTGTTTACAATATATATTAATGATTTAGGTGAAGGGATTACAAGTAACATTAGCAAATTTGCAGATGACACAAAGCTGCGTGGCAGTGTGGACTGTGATGAGGATGCTAGCAGGATGCAGGGTGACTTGGACAGGTTGGGTGAGTGGGCAGATGCATGGCAGATGCATGTTAATGTGGATAAATGTGAGGTTATCCACTTTTGTAGCAAAAACATGAAGGAAGATTATGATCTAAATGATGTCACATCATTGGGAAAAGGGGGAGTATAACGGGATCTAGGGGTCCTTGTTCATCAGTCATTGAAAGTAAGCATGCAGGTGCAGCAGGCAGTGAAGAAAGCGAATGGCATGTTGGCCTTTATAACAAGAGGAGTTGAGTATAGGAGTAAAGAGGTCCTTCTGCAGTTGTACAGGGCCCTGGTGAGACCA
Organism: Raja brachyura; assembly: GCA_963514005.1. The sequence continues at coordinate 65,441 of CAUPSL010000145.1, forward strand.
CACCTGGAGTATTGTGTACAGTTTTGGTCTCCAAATTTGAGGAAGGACATTCTTGCTATTGAGGGAGTGCAGTGTAGGTTCACCAGGTTAATTCCCGGAATGGCGTGACTGTCATATGCTGAGAGAATGGAGCGGCTGGGCTTGTATACTCCGGAATTTAGAAGGATGAGAAGATATCTTATTGAAACATAATAGAATAATAAGGGTTTGGACACGCTAGAGGCAGGAAACATGTTCCCGATGTATGGGGAGTCCAGAACCAGGGGCCACAGTTTAAAAATAAGGGGGAAACCATTTGGAATGGAGTTAAGAAACACGTTTTCAACTAGAGAGTTATGAATCTGTGGAATTCTCTGCCTCAGAGGGCAGTGGAGGCCGGTTCTTTGGAAACTTTCAAGAGAGAGCTAGATAGGGCTCTTGAAGATAGCGGAGTCAGAGGATATGGGGAGAAGGCAGGAAAGGGGTACTGATTGTGGATGATCAGCCATAATCAGATTCAATGGCGATGCTAGCTTGAAGGGCCATATGGCCTATATGCATGTATTATCTGTTGTCTATTCAGATAGGTGAATGGATAGCAAATTGGCTCCTTGGAAGGAAGCAGAGGGTGATGGTGGAAGATTGCTTCTCTGACTGGAGGCCTGTGACTAGTGGTGTGCCTCAGGGTTCGGTGCTGGACCCATTACTGTTTGTCATCTTCATCAACGATTTGGATGAGAACATACAGGGTAGATTAGCAAGTTTGCTGATAATACAAAAGTTAGTGGTTTTGCAGATAGTGAAGATGGTTGTGAACGATTGCAGGAGGATCTGGATCGATTGGCCAGGTGGGCGGAGGAATGGTTGATGGAATTTAATACAGAGGTTGACAGCCTGGTGCTCAGAAAACAACCTGGCTCTGAACACCAAGAAAACCAAAGAGCTCATTGTCGACTTCAGGAAGCACAGCACCGACTTAGCCCCCTTATACATCAACGGCGAGTGTGTGGAGAGGGTCCACACCTTCCAGTTTCTCGGCGTCCTCATCTCCGCTGACATCTCCTGGACAGACAACATCACAGCGGTCATCAAGAAGGCTCAGCAGCGGCTGCACTTCCTGAGGGTCCTCAGGAAGCACAACCTAGACTCCAACCTGCTGCTGACCTTCTACCGCTCGTCCATTGAGAGCCTGTTGACATACTGCATTACAGCATGGTACGGCAGCTACACCATGGCAGACAGGGAGAGGCTTCAGAGGGTAGTCAGGGCAGCACAGAAGATCATCGGCTGCCCTCTCCCCTCTCTGATGGACATTTACACCTCCCGCTGCCTCAGCAGGGCGAAGAACATTATCAAGGACAGCTCCCATCCTGCATTTGGCCTGTTCAACCTGCTACCTTCAGGGAGGCGCTATAGGTGCATCAGCACAAGGACAAATAGACTCAAGAACATTTTCTTTCCAAAATCCATCATCTCCCTGAACTCACACATGCATTGACTTCACAGCCTAACCCCCGGACTTCCATCTATCCACCTACTGTAATTTGTACTGTAACTGTAACCCATACTGGATATAGGAATCCTATTATCCATTCTATTTAACCATTGTCTTTTTATAGATATGTATATAGCGCTGCAGAAACTGTGCACCTTATCCCCCCCCCCCCCCCTTTTTGTCTTGTTTTTGCACTGAGTAGGAGCAGTTTTTAATCTCACTGTACATGTGTATAGTGACAATAAAAGGCATTCTGATTCTGATTCTGATTTGATTCAGAGAAGTGTGAGGTGTCGCATTTTGGGACGTCGAACAAGGGCAGATTTACACAGTAAATGCTAGGGCTTTGGACAGTGTTGTAGAGCAGAGGGAACTAGGAGTACAGGTGCATGGTTCCTTGAAGGTCGAGTCACATACAGATAAAGTGATCAATAAGGCCTTTGCTGCTTTGGCTTTCATCAGTCAGAGTATTGAGTATAGAAACATAGAAATTTGGTCCAGGAGTAGGCCATTCGGCCCTTCGAGCCTCCACCGCAATTCAATATGATCATGGCTGATCATCCAACTCAGTATCCCGTACCTGCCTTCTCTCCATACCCCCTGATCCCCTTAGCCGCAAGGGCCACATTTAACTCCCTCTTAAATATAGCCAATGAACTGGCCTCAACTACCCTCTGTGGCAGAGAGTTCCAGAGACCCACCACTCTCTGTGTGAAAAAAGTCCTTCTCATCTCGGTCCTAAAGATTTCCCCCTTATCCTTAAGCTGTGACCCCTTGTCCTGGACCTCCCCAACATCGGGAACAATCTTCCTGCATCTAGCCTGTCCAACCCCTTCAGAATTTTGTAAGTTTCTATAAGATCCCCTCTCAATCTCCTAAATTCTAGAGAGTATAAACCGAGTCTATCCAGTCTTTCTTCATAAGACAGTCCTGACATCCCAGGAATCAATCTGGTGAACCTTCTCTGCACTCCCTCTATGGCAATAATGCCCTTCCTCAGATTTGGATACCAGAACTGTACGCAATACTCCAGGTGTGGTCTCACCAAGACCCTATACAACTGAAGTAGAACCTCCCTGCTCCTATACTCAAATCCTTTTGCTATGAAAAGTAACATACCACTCGCTTTCTTCACTGCCTGCTGCACCTGCATGCCTACTTTCAATGACTGGTGTACCATGACACCCAGGTCGCACTGCATCTCCCCTTTTCCTAATCGGCCACCATTTAGATAATAGTCTGCGTTCCTGTTTTTGCCACCAAAATCGATAACCTCACATTTATCCACATTATACTGCATCTGCCAAACATTTGCCCACTAACCCAGCCTATCCAAGTCACCTTGCAGTCTCCTAGTGTCCTCCTCACAGCTAACACTGCCCCCCAGCTTAGTGTCATCCGCAAACTTGGAGATATTGCCTTCAATTCCCTCATCCAGATCATTTATGTATATTGTAAATAGCTGGGGTCCCAGCTCTGAGCCTTGCGGAACCCCACTAGTCACTGCCTGCCATTGTGAAAAGGACTCGTTTACTCCTACTCTTTGCTTCCTGTTTGCCAGACAGTTCTCTATCCACATCAATACTGAACCCACAATGCCGTATGCTTTAAGTTTGTATACTAATCTCTTATGTGGGACCTTGTCGAAAGCCTTCTGGAAGTCCAGATACACCACATCCACTGATTCTCCCCTATCCACGCTACTAGTTACATCCTCGAAAAATTCCACATGTCGTCAGACATGATTTACCTTTCGTAAATCCATGCTGACTTTGTCCAATGATTTCACCACTTTCCAAATGTGCTGCTATCCCATCTTTAATAACTGACTAGCAGTTTCCCCACTACCGATGTTAGACTAACTGGTCTGTAATTCCCCGTTTTTTCTCTCATAGAAACATAGAAACATAGAAAATAGGTGCAGGAGTAGGCCATTTGGCCCTTCGAGCCTGCACCGCCATTCAATGTGATCATGGCTGATCATCCAACTCAGTATCCCGTACCTGCCTTCTCTCCATACCCCCTGATCCCTTTAGCCACAAGTGCCACATCTAACGCCCTCTTAAATATAGCCAATGAACTGGCCTCAACTACCTTCTGTGGCAGAGAATTCCAGAGACTCACCACTCTCTGTGTAAAGAATGTTTTCCTCATTTCGGTCCTAAAGGAATTCCCCCTTATCCTTAGACTGTGACCCCTCTCCCTCCCTTCTTAAAAAGAGGGGTTATATTTGCTACCCGCCAATCCTCAGGAACTACTCTAGAATCTAAGGAGTTTTGATAGATTATCACTAATGCATCCACTATTTCCGGAGCTACTTCCTTAAGTACTCTGGGATGCAGCCTATCTGGCCCTGGGGATTTATCGGCCTTTAATCCATTCAATTTACCCAACACCACTTCCCGACTAACCTGGATTTCATTCAATTTCTCCTTTGACCCGCGGTCCCCTGCTATTTCCGGCAGATTATTTATGTCTTCCTTAGTGAAGACGGAACCAAAGTAGTTATTCAATTGGTCCGCCATATCCTTTTTCCCCATGATCAACTCACCTGTTTCTGACTGCAAGGGACCTACATTTGTTTTAACTAATCTATTTCTCTTCACATATCTATAAAAACTTTTGCACTCAGTTTTTATGTTCCCTGCCAGTTTTCTTTCATAATCTATTTTTCCTTTCCTAATTAAGCCCTTTGTCCTCCTCTGCTAGTCTCTGAATTTCTCCCAGTCCTCTGGTATGCTGCTTTTTCTGGCTACTTTGTACGCATCATCCTTTGCTTTGATACTATCCCTGATTTCTTTTGTTATCCACGGATGCACTACCTTCCCTGATTTATTCTTTTGCCAAACTGGGATGAACAATTTTTGTAGTTCATCAATGCAGTCTTTAAATGTCTTCCATTGCGTATCCACCGTCAACCCTTTTAGAATTGATTGCCAGTCAATCTTGGCCAATTCACGTCTCATACCCTCAAAGTTACCTTTCTTTAATTTCAGAACCATTGTTTCTGAATTAACAATGTCACTCTCCATCCTAATGAAGAACTCAACCATATTATGGTCACTCTTGCCCAGGGGGGCACGCACAACAAGACTGCTAACTAACCCTTCCTCATTACTCAATACCCAGTCTAAAATAGCCTGCTCTCTCGTTGGTTCCTCTACATGTTGATTTAGATAACTATCCTGCATACATTCCAAAAAATCCTCTTCCTCAGCGCTCCAGCCAATTTGATTCACCCAATCTATATGTAGATTGAAGTCACCCATTATAACTGTTTTGCCTTTGTCGCACGCATTTCTAATTTCCTGTTTGATACCATCCCCAACTTCACTACTACTGTTAGGTGGCCTGTACACAACACCCACCACAGTTTTCTTCCCCTTAGTGTTTTGCAGCTCTACCCATACCGATTCCACATCCTCCAAGCTAATTTCCTTCCTTTCCATTGCGTCATAGAAGTTGGGAGGTCATGTTGCAGTTGTATAAAACCTTGGTGAGACTGCACTAAGAATATTGTGTTCAGTTCTGGGCACCATGTTATAGGAAAGATATTGTCAAGCTTGAAAGGATTCAGAAAGGATTTACAAGGATGTTGCCAGGACTAGAGGGTGTGAGGTATAGGGAGAGGTTGGGTAGGCTGGGTCTCTATTCCATGGAGAGCAGGAGGATGAAGGGAGATCTTATAGAGGTATACAAAATCATTGGAGGAATATATCGAGTCTTATATTATATAGAGGAATATATTGAGTCTTTTGCTCAAGTAGGAGAATCGAGGACCAGGGGACATAGGTTCAAGGTGAAGTGGAAAAGATTTAATAGGAATCCGAGGGGTAACTGTTTCACACAAAGGGTGGTGGGTGTATGGAATAAGCTGCCAGAGGAGGTAGTTAAGGCTGGGACTATCCCATTGTTTAAGAAACAGTTAGACAGGTACAGGGATAGGACAAGTTTGGAGGGATATGGACCAAGTGCAGGCAATGGGACTAGTGCAGCTGGGACATTGTTGGCCGGTGTGGGTGAGTTGGGCCGAAGGGCCCGTTTCCACACTGTATCACTCTATTGCAGTATGACTATGACTATCTGTATTTTCTCCTGTCAGCCATGGATGGACCACGTTTGCAGATAGGTTTGTGGCTGAAAGGAGTTTATTTTACTTTCTGTCCAATGCCTGACCAGTGTCATGGCTTTCGATGTGTTTCTGGAAGCCACCACAGCCAGCTCCCCTCTCGTTCCTTCATAATTGTCCTGACAACAGTGTGAAAGTGATTTGCAGCATTGTCTGGAATGGTGTGAGGAGGATGTTAAACTCTTACCTGATTTACTGCTGGAACCATAGGCTGTGGATGGAAAACACAGGCGTTACCAGAAAGAAATGGGTTTTCAGAGACCAGATGGATAATAAGTCAGTCATTTGTTGACATTGATCACACCGTTTGTGTTTGGTTGTATCATTAATTCCTTCTCTTGGTGTATCTCAGGTGTAAGGTGAAGTAGCCCTGTTACAATGTCCTTCTTCCTCTACCATCTTACAGAGAGAATGCATGTTTAGCTGAAGGTTCAGACAGTTGGTCAGTACCACAGGATCCTTGGCTGCCTTCTCCATTCCAGCTTTGGTATTTGGTGTTAGCTGAAACAGTACAAGTGCTGCAGAAATTCTTGAACTCTACTCCATTGTTGTGGGACAGGCTGTAAAGTCTTCATATCACATGTGTAGTTAAATGTGTGATCATTAATCTCACCCCTGCTCACTTCCATTCTCTCCCCCACGACTGTGAAATCTGTGCAACTTACTCCAAGCAGGAGCATTTATTGAAGGGCTTTCAGTTTGAATTTGTCTGGGGTTTGGGGACCACTGGAATGGCAGGAGTGAGATCCGCCAGATATTCGACTGACAGTGGGCACTGACAGGCCCAGACTGCACATCACACCCATGGAAGTCTTACCTGGTTCATAGCTGTCGTAACCTATGGGTAGAAAACAGACGCATTATCAGCAAGAGGTGGGAATTTCATCGACTGGAGTGATGTTACTCATTCATCTGATGGCATTGATCATACGGTTCAGGTGTTTCATTTTATTAATTCCTTTTCGCAGTATATCTCAGACAGGAGATGCAATAACATTTGCTCTAACAGATGAAAACTCAAAAGTTGATTGTGGGACGTAATTATGGATATGGACAGAGCGTGGAAATGTAAGTTGGGGCAAGGCCAACTTTGAGTGTTATGCGACAGGAACATTAAGTTGATTGGAGTAGGTTGTTTGATGGAAAATCAACGTCAGGAAAGTGGGATGTTTTTAAAATTGTGCCGACATGTTCAAGATGTGCATGTTCTTGTTAGGGTGAAAGGCAATGCAGGCAAACGTAAGGAAGCCGGGAATGACGAGCAAAATGGAGGCTTTAATCAGGAATAAGATGGAGGCCTGGGATTGTGTACCCATGGAAGAGTTTGGGAATTAAAGAGTAAGTTAAAAAATGATATCAGACGGGCAAAGGGGTCAAGGAAAGAGCGTTCACCTTGCGGCCTTGTTTCCACCAATCTTTCCATCAGCACACACAAGAAGCGCAAGGCAGACACCATTGTGTGCAGATGGCGAGAAGTGTGTTCAGCTCTGACTGGACAATTTCTAATCTTGTGATGTGGACACGATAAGACGGAGATGAAGAAGGGCAAAAAGGGGACAGGAGATAGCTCTGACTGATTGCATTAAGGATAAAGCCCAAGAGATTTTATAAGCACATAAAGGGTAACCAGAGAGAGAGTGCGACCCCTCAGGAATAATAATAATATCTTTTATTGTCATTACACATAAGTGCAACGAGATTTGGTTTGCAACTCCATCCGATGCCATCACTTAAACAACTGTTACATTTATGTTTAGATACCCCGAGAACAATGTTTGTAAAAGAACACTAGAACAGTAAAACAGTCAAAACAGACGTATCTGTGTGACGTGACCATCCGAGGGAGACAGTCCATGGGGTTGGGGGGCACTCAGCAGGGCTGGTTCAGAGCCGCTATAGCTCTGGGAATGAAGCTGTTCCTGAATCTGGAGGTGCGGCCGTAGAAGGCCTTGTAATTTCTGCCGGAAGGGAGTAGTTCAAACAGACCATTACAAGGGTGAGAGGAGTCCCAAGAATGAATCAAAGTGGTCAACACTGTGGAGCCACATTAGCTTGGGGTAGTCACTGGCAGTGTCATGAGAGCTGTCAAGAGACGTATTATAGTCACTGAGGTGATGAAGGTCCTGTTGCTTATGAAGATAAACAAATCTCCCACGCCGGATCAGATATATCCGAGGTGGCTGTGGGAAAATGGAGAGGAACTTGCAGGAGCCCTCCCTGCGATTTATGAGTCAGTAAATACCAGCGAGGTGCCGGAAGACTGGAGTGAGGCAGATGTTGTGTCCCTATTCAAGAAAGGCTGCAGGGAAATGGCTGGGAACTACAGGCCAGTGAGTTGAACGTCTGCGGTCGGAAGGTTACAAGAGAGTATTCTGAGGATTAGGATACACATGCATTTCGATGGACAAGGGCTGCTTGGGAGACTCAACATAGTTTTGTGCATGGTAGGTTGTGTCTCCCGAATCCGATTGAGCCTTTTGAAGATTTGGTCATAAAGGTTGATGAGGGCAGAGCCGCAACATTGTATACATGGATTGTATACATGGATTTGGCGAGGCTGGCTGCTCTGGAAGGTTAGATCCCACGGGATTCAAGGAGGGATAGCTGAATGGATGATCCCAAGAATGATTGGCATGTGACTGCACTGGGCCTGTACCTGCTGGGTTTTCTACTCAGCGGGTGGTGGGGCTCTGGAATGCACTGCCAGGGGTAGTGGTGGAGTTAGATACCATAGTGTCATTTAAGTTTTTCCACAGGCACATGGAAGTACAAGAAATAGAGGGATAGGGATCATGTACAGGCAGATAAGGTCAGTTTAACTTGTTATCATGTTCGGCACAAACTTCATTAGCCGAAGGGCCCGTATTATGAATGATATTCATAAATCTAACATAAATGTTACATTAATGAATAACGATTACAGATGGCTGAATGGAGTTTATTTTTCATCAACTTTGCACTATTTCACTTGCTGTCCACTGCCTGCCCAGTGTCACGGCTTCCAATGTGTTTCTGGGACCCACCGCAGCCTGCTCCCCAGCTTCCACAGTGTGAAAGTGATTTGCAGCTTTGTCTGGAATGGTGTGAGGAGGATGTTAAACTCTTAACTGTTTTATAGTCTGCATCATAGCGTGGGTAGAAAATACAGGCGTTATCGGAAAGAAATGGGATTTTGAGAGACCAGATGAATGATAAGTCAGTCATTTGCTGATATTGTTCACATCACATCACCATTTATGGCAGCACGGTGGCACATTGGTAGAGTTGCGGCCTCACAGTGCCAGAAACCCGGGTTCAATCATGACTATGGATGCTGTCTGAACGGAGTTTGTAAGTTCTCCCAGTGTCATGAGAAGCATTGATAGGGTAGACAGTCAGCACAATTTTCACCAGGATGGAAATGTGCAAGTTTAGAGGACACAGCTTGTGAAGGTGAGAGGGGCAAAGTTTAAAGTCGTGAACAAGCTGCCCGGGGCTGGTGGTGGAGACAGACACAACAGTAGCATTTAAAATGCTTTTAGCTGGGAATGTGGATGCGCAGGGAATGGAGGGATATGGATCATGTGCAAGCAGATATCTTTTACTCAGTGTAGGGGAAATCAAGAACGAGAGGACAAAGGTTTAAGGTGAGAGGAGAAAGATTTAATAGGAACCTGAGGGGCAACCTTTTCACACAGAGGATAGTGGGTATATAGAATGAGCTTCCAGAGGTAATTGAGGCAAGTACTATCACAACATTTAAAAGGCATTTGGACAGGTACATGGATAGGAAAGGTTGAGAGGGATACGGGTCAAACAGTGGCAGGTGGGACTAGTGTAGATGTGGCATCATTTCCCGAGTTCCACAGTGACCAGCATCCGTGGTAGGGATGGAACCCGGGTCTCCGGTGCTGTAAGCGCTGTAAAGCAGCGACTCTACCACTATGCCACCGTGGACACCCGGGCAGCTGTTCTCATTTGCCTGAGGTCGCAAACTGGAGCAGTCTGTCTGTCTGTCTGTCATGGAGGTGTGGAAGTTGCCGAGGAGGTTGATCAGGACTCATCACAGCACAGTTTGGGAACAGCTCCATCCAAGACCGCAAGAAAACGCAGCAAATGTGGACGCAGCCCAGTCCATCGCGCACGCAAACCAACTCTCCCTTCTATTGACTCCATTTATCCCTCACGCTGCCTCGGAAAGGCCAGCAGCATAATCGAGGATGAGTCGCACTTTATCGGTCGGGGCATCAAGTACAAGAGTCAGGAAGTCACGATGCAGCTCTATAGGACTTTGGCTAGGCAGCATGTGGAGTATTGCGTGCGGTTTTGGTCGAAGGATGTGGGCGTTTTGGAGGCGGTGCAGAGGAGGTTTACCAGAACCTTGCCTGGATTGGAGGGTTTCAGCTACAGGGAGAGGGTTTACAGACAAGGTGTACCAGAATGCTGTGGGAAGGAACTGCAGATGCTGGTTTACACCGAAGATCGCCACAAAATGCTGGAGTAACTCAGTCAGACAGGCAGCAGCTCTGGAGAGAAGGCATGGGTGACTTTTCAGGTTGAGACCCTTCAGAATCTGAAGAAGGGCCTCAACCTGAAACCTCACCCACCCATGTTCTCCAGATATGCTGCCTGAGCCGCTGAATTACTCCAGCATTCTGTGTCTTGTTCTCATGTAATAGTGAGGTAGGTCATCGCATATATACTTGCTATTGTATAAAAAAAGTTGTTTTTAATACTTACCCCTTGACATAGATGTTACCCTATCTGTTGGTAGGAAAAACATATATTAATACCAAGCCACGAGGATTAAAATACATTTATCCTATTAAATTAGTAACAAGTCAGTTTAGTCCGTGCCGACCAGGGATCGCCCGTTCACACACTAGTTTAGTGACACAGCGCGGACACAGGCCCTTCGGCCCACCGGGTCCGTGCCGACCAGCGATCGCCTGTTCACACACTAGTTTAGAGATACAGCGCGGACACAGGCCCTTCGGCCCACCGGGTCCGTGCCGACCAGCGATCGCCCGTTCACACACTAGTTTAGTGACACAGCGCGGAAACAGGCCCTTCGGCCCACCGAGTCCGTGCCGACCAACGATCGCCCGTTCACACACTAGTTTAGAGATACAGCGCGGAAACAGGCCCTTCGGCCCACCGAGTCCGTGCCGACCAACGATCGCCCGTTCACACACTAGTTTAGAGATACAGCGCGGAAACAGGCCCTTCGGCCCACCGAGTCCGTGCCGACCAACGATCGCCCGTTCACACACTAGTTTAGAGATACAGCGCGGAAACAGGCCCTTCGGCCCACCGAGTCCGTGCCGACCAACGATCGCCCGTTCACACACTAGTTTAGTTTAGTGATACAGCGCGGAAACAGGCCCTTCGGCCCACCGAGTCCGTGCCGACCAGCGATCGCCCGTTCACACACTAGTTTAGAGATACAGCGCGGACACAGGCCCTTCGGCCCACCGAGTCCGTGCCAACCAGCGATTGCCCGTTCACACACTAGTTTAGAGATACAGCGCGGAAACAGGCCCTTCGGCCCACCGAGTCCGTGCCGACCAGCGATCGCCCGTTCACACACTAGTTTAGAGATACAGCGCGGACACAGGCCCTTCGGCCCACCGGGTCCGTGCCAACCAGCGATCGCCCGTTCACACACTAGTTTAGAGATACAGCGCGGACACAGGCCCTTCGGCCCACCGAGTCCGTGCCGACCAGCGATCGCCCGTTCACACACTAGTTTAGTTTAGAGATACAGCGTGGAAACGGGCCCTTCAGCCCACCGAGTCCGTGCCGACCAGCGATCGCCTGTTCTCACACTAACACTATCCTACACCCACTAGGCACAATTTTTATTCATTTACCAAGCCAATTAACCTGCAAACCTGTACGTTTTTGGAGTGTGGGTGGAAACGGAAGGTCACGGAGAAAACACGCGCTGGCCACGGGGAGGATGTGCAAACTCTATACAGACAGCACCCGTCGACGGGATGGAACCCGGATGACCGGCACTGCATTCGATGTAAGGCGGCAACTCTACTGCTGCGGCACCGTGACCGCCCACCGTCATGTCTGATGGTGTCATAACCTCCTACGTTAACGCGTCATCAAAGTAATGTTGGCAAACCCTGTTACCGACCTTTTTTGGTCACCTGCCAAATGATGGATGCCATTAATCTGGGAAGAGCCCAGGCAAATGTTATGAGGATGTTGCCAGGAGTCGCGGGCCTGAGCTCTGTAGATTGGGCAGGCTAGGACTTTATTCCCTGGAGTGCAGGAGGATGAGCGGTGATCTTGTAGAGGTGTATAAAATCAAGAGGGGATTAGATTGGGTAGATATAGGGAGACCTTTACTCAGTGGGTCGGGTAGGCAAGAACTGGAGGGGCAATATTTACACACCGAGGGCAGTCGGTAAATGAGACGAAATGTCGTAGGTGGAGGTCATGGAAGACACTTGGACAGGCACATAGACAGGAATGGTTCTGAGAGGTCAACTTGTCCCTTCCCACCCAAACCACCCCCTCCCCGGGTACTTTCCCCTGCAACCACAGGTGATGCAACTCCTATCCCTGTATCTCCCCCCTCGACTCCATCCAAGGACCCAAACAGTCTTTCCAGGTGAGGCAGAGGTTCACTTGCACCTCCTCAAACTCATCTACTGTTCCAGGTGTCAATTTCTCTATATCGGCGAGACCAAGATCGTTTTGCTGAACGCCTCCGCTTAGTCCGCCTTAATCTCCCGGTGGCTCAGCACTTCAACTCCCTCTCCCATTCCCAATCTGACCTTTCTATCCTGGGCCTCCTCCATGGTCAGAGTGAGGCCCACCGCAAATTGGAGGAGCAGCACCTCATATTTCGTTTGGGTAGTTTACACCCCAGCGGTATGAACATTGACCCCTCCAATTTCAGGTAGTCCCAGCTTTCTCCCTCCTTCCCTCCACTTCCCAGCTCCCCCACAGCCCACTGTCTCCGCCTCTTCCTTCTTCCCGCCCCCCCCCCCCACCCCCACATCAGTCTGAAGAAGGGTCTCGACTCGAAACGTCACCTATTGCTTCGCTCCATAGATGCTGCCTGTCCCGCTGAGTTACTCCAGCACTTTGTGTCTACCTTTGATTTTTCCAGCATCTGCAGTTCTTTCTTACTCTACTATGGTTCAGAGAGATATGGGTTAAATATAGCCAAATGGAACTAGGTTAGGAGGGGCATTTTGGTCGGCACAGACTAGTTGGGTGGAAGGGCCTGTTTCCAGGCTGTAAGACTCTATGATTCTGTTGTGTAAGTACACTTTCAGTTCAAAGTTCAGCAAGTCCGTCCACATTTCAAAGCCCGACCCTGTTCCAACTATCATCGGATCATAGATTCTAAGGGTTAAACTTCAGGGAAACTTTAGCCCACCTCCATGCCAACAAGGATGCCGATCTATCCTAATCCTATTTTCCAGCGTTTGGCCGACATCTTTCTAAATAACAGGTTGTCCCTGAAGCTTCCTTTAATTCTGAGGCTGTGACCTCTGGTCCTAGACTCTCCCACTAGTGGAAACATCATCCCCACATCCACTCTGTCCAGGCCTTTCATTATTCTGTACGTTTCTGACCACCAGGCCTCAGGTGGTCAAGATGCGTAGACATGCCTCCAACCCCAAGACTCTGTGGCCAGGATAACCCCAACTCCCTCATGACACAGTGGTGGTGGGCCTGATCTCCGATAACAATGAGAAGGCCTACCTGGAGGAGGTTGCTGATCTGACACTCTGGTGTCTCTTGGAATGAACTCGTACCGTGGCACAGGGCCATCAGGCAGCTGAGGAAATTCAGAATCTCTCTGAGGATCCTTCAGTGCTTCTACCCTGGTGCTGTAGAAAGTATCCTGACCGGTAACATCTCGATCTGGTTTTGGAACAGCCCTGCCCAGGACAGGGAGGCTCTGCAAAGAGTAGTGCGTTCGGCTGGTGAATTCTCCATTCTCCCAGCATATGACAGTCCCGCCATCCCGGGAATTAACCTGGTGAATCTACGCTGCACTCCCTCAATAGCAAGAATGTCCTTCCTCAAATTTGGAGACCAAAACTGCACACAATACTCCAGGTGTGGTCTCACTAGGGCCCTATACAACTACAGAAGGACCTCTTTACTCCTACACTCAACTCCTCTTGTTATGAAGGCCAACAGGCCATTCGCTTTCTTCATTACCTGCTGTACCTGCATGCTTTATTTGATAGACTGATGTACAAGGACCACCAGATCCCGTTGTACTTCCCCTTTTCCCTCAATAGCAAGAATGTCCTTCTCTGCCCAAAAGATTACAATGCACTGGACATAGAAACATAGAAACATAGAAATTAGGTGCAGGAGTAGGCCATTCGGCCCTTCGAGCCTGCACCGCCATTCAATATAATCATGGCTGATCATCCAACTCGGTATCCTGTACCTGCCTTCTCTCCATACCCCCTGATTCCTTTAGCCACAAGGGCCACATCTAACTCCCTCTTAAATATAGCCAATGAACTGGCCTCAACTACCCTCTGTGGCAGAGAGTTCCAGAGACCCACCTCTCTCTCTGTGAAAAAAATTATTCTCATCTCGGTCCTAAAGGATTTCCCCCTTATCCTTAAGCTGTGACCCCTTGTCCTGGACCTCCCCAACATCGGGAACAATCTTCCTGCATCTAGCCTGTCCAACCCCTTAAGAATCGTATAAGTTTCTAAAAGATCCCCTCTCAATCTCCTAAATTCTAGAGAGTATAAACCAAGTCTATGCAGTCTTTGTTCATAAGACAGTCCTGACATCCCAGGAATCAGTCTGGTGAACCTTCGCTGCACTCCCTCTATGGCAATAATGTCCTTCCTCAGATTTGGAGACCAAAACTGTACGCAACACTCCAGGTGTGGCCTCACCAAGACCCTATACAACTGAAGTAGAACCTCCCTGCTCCTATACTCAAATCCTTTTGCTATGAAAGCTAACATACCATTCGCTTTCTTCACTGCCTGCTGTACCTGCATGCCTACTTTCAATGACTGGTGTACCATGACACCCAGGTCGTGCTGCATCTCCCCTTTTCCTAATTGGCCTCCATTTAGATAATAGTCTGTTTTCCTATTTTTGCCACCAAAGTGGATAACCTCACATTTATCCACATTATACTGCATCTGCCAAACATTTGCCCACTCACCCAGCCTATCCAAGTCACCTTGCAGTCTCCTAGCATCCTCCTCACAGCTAACACTGCCTCCCAGCTTAGTGTCATCCGCAAACTTGGAGATATTGCCTTCAATTCCCTCATCCAGATCATTTATGTATATTGTAAATAGCTGGGGTCCCAGCACTGAGCCTTGCGGTACCCTACTAGTCACTGCCTGCCATTGTGAAAACAACCCGTTTACTCCTACTCTTTGCTTCCTGTTTGCCAGCCAGTTCTCTATCCACATCAATACTGAACCCCCAATGCCGTATGCTTTAAGTTTATATACTAATCTCTTATGTGGGAACTTGTCGAAAGCCTTCTGGAAGTCCAGATACACCACATCCACTGGTTCTCCCCCATCCACGCTACTAGTTACATCCTCGAATAATTCCACAAGATTCGTCATTCATGATTTACCTTTCGTAAATCCATGCTGACTTTGTCCAATGATTTCACCATTTTCCAAATGAGCTGCTATCCCATCTTTAATAACTGACTCTAGCAGTTTCCCCACTACCGATGTTAGACTAACTGGTCTGTAATTCCCCGTTTTCTCTCTCCCCCCCCCCCTTCTTAAAAAGAGGGGTTACGTTTGCTACCCACCAATCCTCAGGAACTATTCCAGAATCTAAAGAGTTTTGAAAGATTATCACTAATGCATCCACTATTTCCGGAGCTACTTCCTTAAGTACTCTGGGATGTAGCCTATCTGGCCCTAGGGATTTATCGGCCTTTAATCCATTCAATTTACCCAACACCACTTCCCGACTAACCTGGATTTCACTCAAGTACTCCTTTGACCCGCGGTCCCCTGCTATTTCCGGCAGATTATTTATGTCTTCCTTAGTGAAGACGGACCCAAAGTAGTTATTCAATTGGTCCGCCATATCCTTGTTCCCCATGATCAACTCACCTGTTTCTGACTGCAAGGGACCTACATTTGTTTTAACTAATCTATTTCTCTTCACATATCTATAAAAACTTTTGCACTCAGTTTTTATGTTCCCTGCCAGTTTTCTTTCATAATCTATTTTTCCTTTCCTAATTAAGCCCTTTGTCCTCCTCTGCTAGTCTCTGAATTTCTCCCAGTCCTCTGGTATGCTGCTTTTTCTGGCTACTTTGTACGCATCATCCTTTGCTTTGATACTATCCCTGATTTCCCTTGTTATCCACGGATGCACTACCTTCCTATTCTGATCTATTGTTTTGCCAAATTGGGATGAACAATTTTTGTAGTTCATCCATGCAGTCTTTAAATGTCTTCCATTGCGTATCCACCGTCAACCCTTTTAGAATTGATTGCCAGTCAATCTTGGCCAATTCACGTCTCATACCCTCAAAGTTACCTTTCCTTAAGTTCAAAACCATTGTTTCTGAATTAACAATGTCACTCTCCATCCTAATGAAGAATTCAACCATATTATGGTCACTCTTGCCCAAGGGGGCACACACAATAAGACTGCTAAATAACCCTTCCTCATTACTCAATACCCAGTCTAAAATAGCCTGCTCTCTCGTTGGTTCCTCTACATGTTGATTTAGATAACTATCCCTCACACTTTCCAAAAAATCCTCTTCCTCAGCGCCCCTGCCAATTTGATTCACCCAATCTATATGTAGATTGAAGTCACCCATTATAACTGTTTTGCCTTTGTCGCACGCATTTCTAATTTCCTGTTTGATACCATCCCCAACTCCACTACTACTGTTAGGTGGCCTGTACACAACTCCCACTAGCGTTTTCTGCCCCTTAGTGTTTCGCAGCTCTACCCATACCGATTCCACATGCTCCAAGCTAATGTCCTTCCTTTCCATTGCGTTAATCTCCTCTCTAACCAGCAACGCTACCCCACCTCCTTTTCCTTTCTCTCTATCCCTCCTGAATATTGAATATCCCTGGATGTTCAGCTCCCAGCCTTGGTCACCCTGGAGCCATGTCTCCGTGATCCCAACTATATCATACTCATTAATAGCTATCTGCACGTTCAACTCATCCACCTTATTACGAATACTCCTTGCATTGAGACACAAAGCCTTCAGGCTTGTTTTTACAACGCTCTTACCCCTTATACAATTTTGTTGAGAAGTGGCCCTTTTTGATTTTTGCCCTGGTTTTGTCTGCCTGCCACTTTTACTTTTCACCTTGCTCCCTATTGCTTCCACCCTCGTTTTACACCCACCTGCCTCTCTGCTCTTGTACCCATCCCCCTGCCACATTAGTTTAAATCCTCCCCGACAGCACTAGCAAACACTCCCCCAAGGACATTGGTTCCATTCCAGCCCAGGTGCAGACCGTCCTGTTTGTACTGGTCCCACCTCCCCAGAAATGGTTCCAGTGGACCTTCTCTTCCTTTCACTGGAATGGAGCCAAAGTCTCAGCGGGCAAAGGTTCGAACTGCAGGATTGTGCCAACACAGAGGCACTAACATCCCGACAACACTAGCCTATAGATCTATGCTTGACATGAACATAATGTCATGGAGCGAGTCCCAAGTCTGGGAGACAGTCACCATCCCGTGACAGCAAAGAAATGTTCTGGACTCCCCTGATGTTGGGGGAGTCCAGAACCAGGGGCCACACACAGTTTAAGAATAAGGAGTCGGCCATTTAGAACGGAGACGAGGAAAAGCTTTTTCACCCAGAAATGAGAGAATCTCTGGCTGAAATCTCAGAATATGCTGAGAGAATGCAGCGGATGGTCTTGCAAGAGGAGTTGAATATAGGAGCAAAGAGGTCCTTCTGCAGTTGTACAGGGCCCTAGTGAGACCACACCTGGAGTATTGTGTGCAGTTCTGGTCCCCTAATTTGAGGGAGGACATTCTTGCTATTGAGGGAGTGCAGCGTAGATTCACCTGGTTAATTGCTGGGATGGTGGGACTGTGATATGCTGAGAGAGTGGAGCGACTGGGCTTGTATACTCTGGAGTTTAGAAGGATGAGAGGGGATCTCATTGAAACATATAAGATTATGAAGGGATTGGACATGCTAGAGGCAGGAAACATGTTCCCGATGTTGGGGGTGTCCAGAACCAGAGGCTACAGTTTAAGAAAAAGGGGTAAGCCATTTAGAACGGAGATGAGGAAACACTTTTTCTCACAGAGAGTTGTGAGTCTGTGGAATTCTCTGCCTCAGAGGGCGGTGGAGGCCGGTTCTCTGGATACTTTCAAGAGAGAGCTAGATAGGGCTCTTAAAGATAGCGGAGTCAGGGGATATGGGGAGAATGCAGGAATGGAGTACTGATTGGGGATGATCAGCCGTGATCACAGTGAATGGCGAATCACTCTGCAGATGCACCATGTCAAACTCATGGTGGTTGCATCACAGCTGGGCAAGGCAACAGGAGATGAGGAAAAACTTTTTCACACAGAGAGTGTGGAATTCTCTGCTTCAGAGGGTGGTGGAGGCCGTTTCTATTGATGCTTTCAAGAGAGAGCCGGATAGTTCCAGCCTCAACTTCCTCCTCCGGCAGGTCGTTCCATACACCCACCACCCTCTGTGTGAATATGTTACCCCTCAGATTCCTATTAAATCTTTTCCCCTTCACCTTGAACCCATGTCATCTGAGTCCTCGATTCCCCTACTCTGGGCAATTTACTTCTACCCAATCTATTCCTCTCATGATTTTGCACACCTCTATAAGATATATATAAAATTATAAAAGGACTGGACACGCTAGATGCAGGAAAAATGTTCCCAATGTTGGGCGACTCCAGAACCAGGGACCACAGTCTTAGAATAAAGGGGAGGCCATTTAAGACTAAGGTGAGAAAAAACGTTTTCACCCAGAGAGTTGTGAGTTTATGGAATTCCCTGCCACAGAGGGCAGTGGGGGCCAAATCACTGGATGGATTTAAGAGAGAGTTAGATGGAGCTCTAGGGGCTAGTGGAATCAAGGGATATGGGGAGAAGGCAGGCACGGGTTATTGATAGCGGACGATCAGCCATAATCTTGGATGTCAGGACTTCTATATAACCATATAACAATTACAGCACAGAAACAGGCCTTCTCGGCCCTTCCAGTCCATGCCGACCATTTATTTTCCCCTAGTCCCATCTACCTGCACTCAGATCATACCCCTCCATTCCCTTTGCGTCCATATACCTATCCCGTTTACTTTTAAATGTTAAAATCGATCCTGCCTCCACCACTTCTGCTGGAAGCTCATTCCACACAGCCACCACTCTCTGAGTAAAGAAGTTCCCCTCATGTTATCCCTAAACTTCTGTCCCTTAATTCTCATGTCATGCCCTCTTGTTTGAATCTTCCCTACCCTCAATGGGAAAAGCTTATCCACGTCAACTCTGTCTATCCCTTTCATCATTTTAAAGACCTCAATCAAGTCCCCCCTCAACCTTCTGCACTCCGAAGAATAAAGACCTAACTTGTTCAACCTTTCTCTGTAACTTAGTTACTGGAACCCAGGCAACATTCTAGTAAATCTCCTCTGTACTCTCTCTATTTTGTTGACATCCTTCCTATAATTAAGCGACCAAACTTGTACACCATACTCCAGAATTGGTCTCACCAATGCCTTGTACAATTTTAACATTACATCCCAACTTCTATACTCAATGCTCTGATTTATAAAGGCCAGCACACCAAAAACTTTCTTTACCACCCTATCTACATGCGATTCCACCTTCAGAGAACTATGCACAGTTATTCCTAGATCTCTCTGTTTTACAGCATTCCTCAATTCCCTACCATTTACCATGTACGTCCTATTTTGAATTGTCCTGCCAAGATGTAGCACCTCACACTTATCAGCATTAAACTCCATATGAAGAAAGACTGGATAGACTCGGCTTGTACTCGCTAGAATTTAGAAGACTGAGGGGGGATCTTATAGAAACTTACAAAATTCTTAAGGGGTTGGACAGGCTAGATGCAGGAAGATTGTTCCCGATGTTGGGGAGGTCCAGAACAAGGGATCACAGTCTAAGGATAAGCGGGAATTCCTTTAGGACCGAGATGAGAAAAACATTTTTCACACAGAGAGTGGTGAGTCTCTGGAATTCTCTGCCACAGAAGGTAGTTGAGGCCAGTCCATTGGCTATATTTAAGAGGGAGTTAGATGTGGCCCTTGTGGCTAAAGGGATCAGGGGGTATGAGGAGAAGGCAGGAACGGGGTACTGATTGGGGATAATCAGCCATAATCATATTGAATGGCGGTGCAGGCTCTAAGGGACGAAAGGCCTCCTCCTGCACCTATTTTCTATGTTTCTATGATCACAATGAATGGCGGTGCAGGCTCTAAGGGCCGAATGGCCTCCTCCTGCACCTATTTTCTATGTTTCTAAGATCACCCCTCCAATCTGAAACAAGTCTTCCCACACTTCCACCACTCCGAGCACCATTCCACATGGTCTTGCTTAGCGGCTGTCCCTTACCTACAAGGAGTCCACAGAGAACCATCACGAGGCTGTGAAATCTGGCCATCTCGCTTTCCTTGTGAAGCTAAAGCTGAATCAATTCCACCTCCCGGCCCTGGCATTTATACTCACTGCAGTCTACCCCGGGCATGCTCATGGCAGTCTTGGCTAGTACCACCGCCCGAGATTCTGTTGATAGCATCACCAATTCTATCAGATTCCTCCACGCTTCACTGCCCTTGGCTTGCATCAGGTCCCAGATTCACAGAGCACTCTACTTTCATTTTCTCACCAGGTAAACGTGTGCAGAAAAACTCTTTGGGATGTGATCCACCAGTGCTGTCTTGATTCTTACTGAATTCAAAAAAGTTGTCATCCGCAGTTTGCGCAGTTCATAGAAACATAGAAAATAGGTGCAGGAGGAGGCCATTCGGCCCTTCGAGCCAGCGACGCCATTCATTGTGATCATGGCTGATCGTCCCGCTATCAGTAACCCGTGCCTGCCTTCTCCCCGTATCCCTTGACTCCACCAGTCCCTAGAGCTCTATCTAACTCTCTCTTAAATCCATCCAGTGATTTGGCCTCCACTGCCGTCTGTGACAGAGAATTCCACAGATTCACAACTCTCTGGGTGAAAAAGTGTTTTCTCACCTCAGTCTTATATGGCCTCCCCTTTAGTCTAAGACTGTGGCCCCTGGTTCTGTACTCGCCCAACATTGGGAACATTTTTCCTGCATCTAGCTTGTCCAGTCCTTTTATAATTTGATATGTTTCTATAAGATCCCCCCCTCATCCTTCTAAACTCCAGTGAATACAAGCCTAGTCTTTTCCTCATATGACAGTCCCACCATCCCAGGGATCAATCTCGTGAACCTACGCTGCACTGCCTCAAGTTCCAATGACAATGAGTAGGAGTACAGGAGCAAAGAGGTCCTCCTGCAGTCAAGAGTAAATTAAAGTAAGCATGCAGGTACAGCCGGCAAAGCGAATGGCCTGTTGGCCTTCATAACAAGAGTAGTTGAGTATAGGAGCAAAGAGGTCCTTCTGCAGTTGAGGGTAAATTGAAAGTAAGCATGCAGGTACCACAGTTGTACAGAGCCCTAGTGAGACCACACCTGGAGTATTGTGTGCAGTTTTGATTCCCTAATTTGAGGAAGGACATTCTTGCTATTGAGGGAGTGCAGCGTAGATTTACAAGGTTAATTCCTGGGATGGCGGGACTGTCATATGCTGAGAGAATGGAGCGGCTGGGCTTGTACACTCTGGAGTTTAGAAGGATGAGAGGGGATGTTATTGAAACATATAAGATTATTAAGCATTTGGACACGTTGGAGGCAGGAAACATTCCCGATGTTGGGGGAGTCCAGAACCAGGGGCCACAGTTTAAGAATAAGGGGTCGGCCATTTAGAACCGAGAGGAGGAAACACTTTTTCACACAGAGTTGTGAATCTGTGGAATTCATTGACTGATGAACAAAGACCGCCAGATCCGGATGTAGTTCCGCTTTTCCCAACTTGACATAATTTAGATAATAATCTTCCTTCCTGTTTTTGCTACCAAAGTGGATAACCTCACATTTATCCACTTTAAACTGCATCTGCCCACTCCCCCAACCTGTCCAAGTCACCCTGCATCCTCATAGCATCCTCCTCACATTTCACACTGCCACCCAGCTTTGTGTCATCTGCAAATTTGCTAATGTTACTTGTAATCCCTTCATCCAAATCATCAATCTGACTCTATTTAGATAATAATCTGCCTTCATGTTTTTGCAACCGAATTGACCAGGGAATTCGTCCCTTCTCACGCAAACTACCCCCTCTCTTGGCACTTTCCCTTGCAACCACAGGAGGTGCTACACTTGTCACTTTACCTCCCCCCTTGACTCCATCCAAGGACCCAAGCAGTCTTTCCTGGTGTGGCAGAGGTTCACCTGCATCTCCTCTAACCTCATCTATTGCATCCGCTGCTCTAGGCGTCAGCTGCTCTACATCGATGAGACCAAGCGCAGGCTGGGCGATCGCTTCGCCCAACACCTCCGCTTGGTTTGCAATAACCAACCTGAACTCCCGGTGGCTCAGCACTTCAACTCCCCCTCCCATTCCCAATCCGACCTTTCTGTCCTGGGCCTCCTCCATGGCCAGAGTGACGCCCACCGTAAATTGGAGGAGCAGCACCTCATATTTCGCTCGGGTATTTTGCACCCCAGTGGTACGAACATTTACTTCTCTAATTTCAGGTAGTCCTTGCTTACTCCTTTTTTCCCCTCCCCTTCCCAGCTCTCGCACAGCCCACTGTCTCCACCTCTTGCTTTCCTCTTCCCCCCACATCAGTCTGAAGAAGGGTCTTGACCCGAAACGTTGCTCCACAGATGCTGCCTCACCGCTGAGTTTTTTTGTCTAACTTATGACCACTTATGATCTGTGAATGAACAAATCATGCCTTCTGCCTTCATGACCAGATCTATAATGTTGGGGTCCCATCACTGATCTCTGCAATACACCACTGGTCACAGGCTTCCACTCACTAAAAACAACCCCAGCTAATCTGAAGATAAACAAATGTGAGGAAGGACATTCTTGCTATCGAGGGAGTGCAGCGTAGGTTCACCAGGTAAATTCCCGGGATGGCGGGACTGTCATATGCTGAGAGAATGGAACGGCTGGGCTTGTACACTCTGGACTTTAGAAGGATGAGATGGGATCTCATTGAAACATATAAGATTATGAAGTGATTGGACACGCTAGAGGCAGGAAACATGTTCCCGATGTTGGTCGAGTCCAGAGCCAGGGGCCACACAGTTTAAGAATAAGGGGTAGGCCAATTGGAACGGAGACGAGGAAACACTTTTTCACCCAGAGAGTTGTAATCTGTGGAATTCATTGACTGATGAACAAGGACCCCCAGATCCCGTTATACTTCCCCTTTTCCCAATTTGACATCATTTAGATAATAATCTTCCTTCCTGTTTTTGCTACCAAAGTGGAAAACCTCACATTTATCCACATTAAACTGTATCTGCCATGAATCTGCCCACTCCCCAAACCTGTCCACGTCACCCTGCATTCTCATAGCATCCGCCTCACAGGTCACACTGCCACCCACCTTTGTGTCATCTGCAAATTTGCTAATGTTACTTTGAATCCCTTCATCTAAATCAGGGGTAAGCCATTTAGAACGGAGATGAGGAAACACTTTTTCACACAGAGAGTTGTGAATCTGGAATTCTCACCATCAGAGGGCGGTGGAGTCGGGTTCTCTGGATACTTTCAAGAGAGAGCTAGATAGGGCTCTTAAAGATAGCGGAGTCAGGGGATATGGGGAGAAGGCAGGTACGGGGTACTGATTGGTGATGATCACATTGAATGGCGGTTCTTGCTGCACGGGCTGAATGACCTACTCCTGCACCTATTGTCTATTGACTCTAGACTGAGTGGGCTGTTCATATACATGCTGGCCATTTTTGTTTATTAATTTTGTTTATCCTCACCTGTGCCAAGGTGCAGTGAAAGGCTTTTGTTGCGTGCTGACCAGTCAGCTAAAACACAATACGTGATGACAGTCGAGCCCTTCACAGTGTACAGATAATATGATAAGGGAAGGCAGACACAAAATGCTGGAGTAACTCAGCGGGACAGGCAGCATCTCTGGAGAGAAGGAATGGGCGACGTTTCGGATCTAGACCCTTCTTCAGACTGAAGGTAGACAAAAATGCTGGAGAAACTCAGCGGGTGAGGCAGCATCTATGGACCAAAGGAAATAGGTGATGTTTTGGGTCTTCAGACTGAAGAAGGGTCTCGACCCGAAATGTCACCTACTCCTTATGGAAGGCATGTTGGCCTTCATAATAAGAGGAGTTGAGTATAGGAGCAAAGAGGACCTCCTGCAGTTATACAGGGCCCTAGTGATACCACACCTGGAGTATTGTGTGCAGTTTTGGCCTGTTTGCCTTCATAACAAGAGGAGTTGCGTATAGGAGCAAATAGGTCCTTCTGCAGTTGTACAGGGCCCTAGTGAGACCACACCTGGAGTATTGTGTGCAATTTTGGCCTGTTGGCCTTCATAACAACAGGAATCGGATAGAGGAGCAAAGAGGTCCTTCTGCAGTTGTATAGAGCCCTAGTGAGACCACACCTTGAGTATTCTGTGCAGTTTTGGTCCCCTAATTTGAGGAAGGACATTCTTGCTATTGAGGGAGTGCAGCGTAGGTTCACCAGGTTAATTCCTGGTGGAGCCGGTTCTCTGGATACTTTCAAGTGAGAGCTAGATAGGGCTCTTAAAGATAGCGGAGTCAGGGGATATGGGGAGAAGGCAGGAACGGGGTACTGATTGTGGATGATCAGGCATGATCACATTGAATGTTGGTGCTGGCTCGAAGGGCCGAATGGCCTCCTCCTGCATCTATTGTCTATTGTCATTTTTGTCTACTCTCTATTTTTCCTGCATCTGCAGTTCTTTCTTAAACCCTTCTTCAGATTGATGTCAGGGGAGTGGGCGGGACAGAGATAAAATGTAGTCGGAGACAGTAAGACTGGTGGGAGAACTGGGAAGGCGGAGGGGATGGAGAGGGAGGGAAGGGGTATCTGAAATGAGAGAAGTCAATGTTCGTACCGCTGGGGTGTAAACTGCCCAAGCAAAATATGAGGTGCTGCTCCTCCAATTTGCGGTGGGCCCCTCTCTGACCATGGAGGAGGCCCAGAACAGAAAGGTCGGATTGGGAATGGGAGGGGGAGTTGAGGTGCTGAGCCACCGAGAGATCAGGTTGTTCAAGATGGACTGAGCGGAGGTGTTGGGCGAAATGATCGGCGAGCCTGCGCTTGGTCTCACCAAACCATTCCTCGAATTCGACGACCTTGAAAAAAATCAACTACACATTTATCTCCTCCCGCCTTGACTACTCCAACTCCCTATACATTGGCATCAGCCGACCTTCCCTGTCCCGCCTGCAACTGGTCCAAAACGCCGCAGCGAGACTCCTGACGGGCACCCGAAAAATGAACAACATCACCCCGATCCTGGCCTCTCTGCACTGGCTCCCAGTACGGTACAGCAGGCATAAGCATGCAGGTACAGCAGGCATTGAAGAAAGTGAATGGCATGTTGGCCTTCATAACAAGAGGAATCGAATATAGCAGCAAAGAGGTCCTTCTGCAGTTGTATAGAGCCCTAGTGAGACCACACCTCGAGTATTGTGTGCAGTTTTGGTCCCCTAATTTGAGGAAGGACATTCTTGCTATTGAGGGAGTGCAGCGTAGGTTTACAAGGTTATTCCCGGGATGGCGGGACTGTCATATGCTGAGAGAATGGAGCGGCTGGGCTTGTACACTCTGGGGTTTAGAAGGATGAGTAGGGATCTCATTGAAACATATAAGATTGTTAAGGGTTTGGACACGCTGGAGGCAGGAAACATGTTCCCGATGTTGGGGGAGTCCAGAACCAGGGGCCACACAGTTTAAGAATAAGGGGTAAGCCATTTAGAAAGGAGATGAGGAAACACTTTTTCTCACAGAGAGTTGTGAGTCTGTGGAATTCTCTGCCTCAGAGGGCGGTGGAGGCCGGTTCTCTGGATACTTTCAAGAGAGAGTTAGATAGAACTCTTAAAGATAGCGGAGTCAGGGGATATGGGGAGAAGGCAGGAACGGGGTACTGATTGTGGATGATCAGCCATGATCACATTGAATGGCGGTGCTGGCTCGTAGGGCCGAATGGCCTCCTCCTGCACCTGTTGTCCAACATAGAAACATAGACAACAGGTGCAGGAGTAGGCCATTCGTCCCTTCGAGACTGCACCGCCATTCAATATGATCATGGCTGATCATCCAACTCAGTATCCTGTACCTGCCTTCTCTCCATACCCCCTTATCCTTTTAGACACAAAGGCCACATCTAACTCCCTCTTAAATATAGCCAATGAACTGGCCTCAACTACCTTCTGTGGCAGAGAATTCCACATTCACCACTCTCTGTGTGAAAAATGTTTTACTCATTTCGGTCCTAAAAGACTTCCCCCTTATCCTTAAACTGTGGCCTCTTGTCCTGGACTTCCTCAACATCGGGAACAATCTTCCTACATCTATTGTCTATTGTTATTCCATTAACTGCTGCATTGCATCTCCTCCAACCCCATCTACTGCATCCGCTGTTCCAAGTATCAACTTCTCTACATTCAGTCATTAAATGTTATTAGTACAGCACATTTAAAAAGAGCTCTCGTTGTCCAAAGTGTTTCACATCAGTGCAGATACTAACGTGCCACATACAATGGTACACAGATCTAACAATACATACATAAACTGTTTGCAGCGCCCCATCAGAGGGCCTCAATAACGCTCGGGAGTAGAAATAGGTTTTAAGCCTCGACTTAAAGGAGTCGATGGAGGGGGCAGTTCTGATGAGGAGAGGGATGCTGTTCCACAGTCTAGGTGCTGAATCCGCAAAAGCGTGGTCGATCGCCCCTGAGCTTAAACCTGGACCGTGGGATAGTCAGTAACCCCAAGTTGGCCGACCTGAGGGACCTGGAGGTGGAATGGTGGGTTAGCAGAATTTTGATATAGGGTGGGGGGGGGGGGGCAAGCCCGTTAAAGGCTTTGTATACGAATAAGAGGAGCTTGAAATTGATTCTGTACCAATAGGCAATGGACAATAGGTGCAGGAGGAGGCCATTCGGCCCTTTGAGCCAGCACCGCCATTCAATGTGATCATGGCTGATTCCCTGTTCCTGCCTTCTCCCCATATCCCCTGACTCCGTTATCTTTAAGAGCCCTGATTCCCTGTTCCTGCCTTCTCCCCATATCCCCTGACTCCGTTATCTTTAAAAGCCCTATCTAGCTCTCTCTTGAAAGCATCCAGAGAACCGGCCTCCACCGCCCTCTGAGGCAGAGAATTCCACAGACTCACAACTCTCTGTGAGATCTGGGTAAAATATGGATGACTGAGGGTCGTGAAGATGTAAGGCTTGCTTGCCAGTCAGCGGAATGATTACAATTGAGCCGTCCTCAGATATGATGTTGACGATATTGGCCAATATGCCATTCGCCTTCTTCGCTGCCTAATTGGTAACGATATCTATTCATCGTTAATTTAACGTTCAGTGTTCACACGACCCAGCCTCTCGGCTTGTGTGTTGGACCTGGCCTATCTCTATTTAAATATGATTGATCGAATTCGGCCAGAGAAGGAACAATGGATAAGGAACACCTTGCCCTCTAGATGGTACCGTTGATTAAAAAAAAGGCACACTATGTCACGCAGTTGGCGTCTGTCTGAGCCGCCCCTGCCAAGGTGTGAGTTGGTAGCGAGCTCCCAGAGTCAGACGTGGCATCTGGCAAAAAGAGAGAAGCAAACATATTCACACACAGAGCCACATGGCGGGAGAGAGCGTGGAGAGGCTGCGTGGAGATCACAACATAGAAACATAGACAACAGGTGCAGGAGGAGGCCATTCGGCCCTTCAAGCCAGCACCGCCATTCAATGTGATCACGGCTGATCATCCCCAATCAGTACCCCGTTCCTGCCTTCTCCCCATATCCCCTGACTCCGCTATCTTTAAGAGTTCTATCTAACTCTCTCTTGAAAGTATCCAGAGAACCGGCCTCCACCGCCCTCTGAGGCAGAGAATTCCACAGACTCACAACTCTCTGTGAGAAAAAGTGTTTCCTCATCTCCGTTCTAAATGGCTTACCCCTTATTCTTAAACTCTGGCCCCTGGTTCTGGACTCCCCCAACATCGGGAACATGTTTCCTGTCTCTAGCGTGTCCAAACCCTGAATAATCTTATATGTTTCAATAAGATGCCCTCTCATCAAAACTCCAGAGTGTACAAGCCCAGCCACTCCATTCTCTTAGCATATGACAGTCCCGCCATCCCGGGAATTAACCTTGTAAACCTACGCTGCACTCCCTCAATAGCAAGAATGTCCTTCCTCAAATTAGGAGACTTTGGCCAGGCAGCATTTGTAGTAGTGCGTGCAGTTCTGGTCGACCCCATTACAGGCAGGATGTACAGAGACGGTGCAGAGGAGGTTTACCTGAACGCTGCCTGGATTAGAGGGTTCAGTTTGGTTTAGAGATACAGCGCAGAAACAGGCCCTTCGGCCCACTGAGCCCGTGCCAACCAGCGATCCCCGCATAGGCGGGAACGGGGTACTGATTGTGGATGATCAGCCATGATCACGGTGAATGGTGGTGCTGGCTCGAAGGGCCGAATGGCCTCCTCTTGCACCTATTGTCTATTAATACTATCCTACACCCAAGAGGAACAGTTGGTACAATTTTACACCAAGCCAATTAGCCTACAAACCTACACGTGTTTGGAATGCGGGAGGAAACCGAAGACCTCGGAGAAAACCAACGCAGGTCACAGGGAGAGAACGTACAAACTCCGTACCGTCGGCACCCGTGGTCGGGATGGAACCCGGGTCTCCGGCGCTGCATTCGCTGCAAGGCGGCAACTCTAACACTGCGCCACCGTAACTGTTCTTGGTTGTTTATTTGTTGTTGTTCTGGGGTGTGGCATCAGAGGACATCTGCTCCACGCAGGGCTGTGTGAGGAGCTTCCTGCTATACCCATGGTGTACCATCTCTGTAAGTCTGAAGAAGGGTTTTGGGCCGAAACGTCACCTATTTCCTTCGCTCCATAAATGCTGTCGTACCCGCTGAGTTTCGCCAGCATTTTTGTCTACCTTCGATTTTCCAGCATCTGCAGTTCCTTCTTGAACACCTTTGTACGTACGTGAGGCTAAACACCGATTCACTGGAGTTTAGAAGGATGAAGGGGAGATCTTATAGAAACATATAAAATTATAAAAGGACTGGACAAGATAGATGCAGAAAAAATGTTCCCAATGTTGGGCGAGTCCAGAACCAGGGGCCACACAGTCTTAGAATAAAGGGGAGGTCATTTAAGACTGAGGTGAGAAAAAACCTTTTCACCCAGAGAGTTGTGAATCTGTGGAATTCCCTGCCACAGAGGGCAGTGGAGGCCAAGTCACTGGATGCATTTAAGAGAGAGTTAGATAGAGCTCTAGGGGCTGGTGGAATCAAGGGATATGGGGAGAAGGCAGGCACGGGTTATTGATTGGGGACGATCAGCCATGATCACAATGAATGGCGGTGCTGGCTCGAAGGGCCGAATGGCCTCCTCCTGCACCTATTGTCTGTGTTTCTATGTGATGGAAGGCAAAGTCTTTGTCTCTCTCCTGCACTCCATTCTTCTCCCGATGTTAAAGCCCCTGGCGGGCGAAGCAAGTCTTGCGACCATAAACACCGCGCCGGGTGCTGTAAGGCCCCGCTCCGGGTCATTCAGAACCCGGGGCCACATTTTAAGAATTCCAGAACCAGGGGCCACAGTTTAAGACTAAGGAGTAAGCCATTTACCACGGAGACGAGGAAACACTTTTTCTCACAGAGAGTTGTGAGTCTGTGGTATTCTCTGCCTCAGAGGGCGGTGGAGGCCGGTTCTCTGGATGCTTTCAAGAGAGAGCTAGATAGGGTTCTTAAAAATAGCAGAGTCAGGGGATATGGGGAGAAGGCAGGAACGGGGTACTGATTGGGGATGATTGGGGATAATCTTACTGATTAGCCATGATCACATTGAATGGCAGTGCTGGCTCGAAGGGCCAAATGGCCTACTCCTGCACCTATTGTCATAAAAATTTTCGGACCCACAACTCAGGCGGGAGAAGTTGCCGTTGCGGGAGCTCCGAAAAACGGTCTCCCACCGGGGACCCGCGAGCTCCCGATATTACCATCCACCAGGCCTGCGGCTGGAGCCTCCGAAGCTCCGGAGTCGGGCCGCAGCCGCACGCCACCACAGCTCCCCACGCTCCGAAGCCGGCCAGCCCCACGATGGTAGGTCCGCAGACTCCGCGACTGGAGCCCCCAGGTTGTCCCGGTCGGAGGCCGCTCCACGGAGCTAGGCCCCAACGTAACGGAGATTCGACAGGGAAATGGTCGGGTCTCCCATACAGGGAAGAGACCAAACGTTTCCCCCCCCCCCCCCCCCCCCCACATTTACACAGTCAAAAAAAAAACACTGCACATTAAACGAGATAAAAACAAATTAAGAAAGGAAGGACAGATGAACTGTAGGGGCCGCTGCCACAAGATTTAGCTCTCCGGGATCCAGGGATATGGGGAGAAAGCAGGAATGGGGTACAAGAAACATAGACAACAGGTGCAGGAGGAGGCCATTCGGCCCTTTGAGCCAGCACCGCCATTCATTGTGATCATGGCTGATCGTCCCCAATCAATGACCCGTTCCTGCCTTCTCTCCATATCCGTAGACTCCACTAGCCCCAAGAGCTCTATCTAACTTTCTCTTAAATCCATCCAGTGATTTGGCTGCCACTGCCCTCTGTGGCAGGGAATTCCACAAATTCACAACTCTCTGGGTGAAAAAGTTTGTTCTCACCTCAGTCTTAAATGACCTCCCCTTTATTCTAAGACTGTGGCCCCTGGTTCTGGACTCGGCCAACGTTGGGAACATTTTTCCTGCATCTAGCTTGTCCAGTCCTTTTATAATTTTACATGTTTCTATAAGATCCCCCCTCATCCTTCTTCTTCTTGTTTCGTGTGGCGTGCACAGCCTAAAGTTGTTGGACAACTTGTTCTATTTGATATTCTGTTTGTGCACGTCGAGTTGATTGCATTAGTCGAAACAGGGCGGATCACGTGAAGGTTGCAATCTACCATCCCCTCATCCTTCTAAACCCCAGTGAATACAAGCCTAATCTTTTCAATCTTTCCTCATATGACAGTCCCGCCATCCCGGGAATTAACTGGTGAACCTATGCTGCACTGCCTCAATCACAAGGATGTCCTTCCTCAAATTAGGAGACCAAAACTGTACGCAATACTCCAGGTGTGGTCTCACCAGAGCCCTATACAACTGCAGAAGGACCTCTTTACTCCTGTACTGAAATCCTCTTGTTAAGAAGGCCAACATTCCATGAGCTTTCTTCACTCCTGCTGTACCTGCACGCCAACTTTCAGTGCCCAGTGTACAAGGACACCCAGGTCTCGCTGTACCTCCCCCTTACCTAACCCAACCCCATTGAGATAATAATCTGCCCCCTATTTTTGCCAAAGTGGATAACCTCACATTTATTGATATTGGGGACGATCAGCCGCGATCACATTGAATGGCGGTGCTGGCTCGAAGGGCCGAATGGCCTACTCCTGCACCTATTGTCAAGGTTTCTATGAACTGAATTGAATTGAGTAGTTTAGTAACATATGTAAGAAGTCACAGTGAAATTTGCTTGCCTGCCCCAGGTATACAAATAGGCACCACATAAAGGCTAGATTAGAGGGCCTCAGCTACAGGGAGAGAGGGTGCAGAGGAGGTTTACCAGACTGCGGTCTAGATTAGAGTCAAGCCAAGTCACTTTTATTTCTATAGCACATTTAAAAAACAACTCTCGTTGACCAAAGTGCTTCACATTGGTGGAGGTACTAACGTTATACCACAGCGGTTCATAGATGAAGTACATACATAAATACATACATATAGCCTTCTGTCAGAGGACGTCGAGAAAGGCTTGAGAGTAACGATGAGTTTTTAGTCTCGACTTGAAAGGATTGATGGAGGGGGCAATTCTGATGGGAAGAGGGATGCTGTTCCACAGTCTAGGAGCTGCAACCGCAAAGGCACGGTCGGTCGCCCCTGAGTTTATGCCTAGACCGCGGGATGTTCAGCAACCCCAAGTCGGCCGATCTGAGGGTGTGGTGGGTGAGCAGACTTTTGATGTAGGTGGGGGCAAGCCCATTGAGGGCTTTGTAGACAAAGAGGAGGATCTTGAAATGTATTCGGAACCGCACAGGGAGCCAGTGGAGAGAGGCCAGGATCGGGGTGATGTGGTCCCTTTTCCGGGTGCCCGTCAGGAATCTTGTCGCAGCGTTTTGGACCAGTTGCAGGCGGGATAGGGAAGATTGGCTGATGCCAGTGTAACGGGAGTTGCAGTAATCTAGGCGGGAGGAGATAAATGTGTGGATGATCTTTTCGAGGTCATCAAATTGACGGAATTGTTTTATTTTAGCTATAGAGGGCTTCAGCTACAGGGAGAGAGGTGCAGAGGAGGTTTACCGGGATGCGGCCTAGATTAGAGGGCTTCAGCTACAGGGAGAGAGGTGCAGAGGAGGTTTACCGGGATGCAGCCTAGATTAGAGGGCTTCAGCTACAGGGAGAGAGGGTGCAGAGGAGGTCTACCAGGCCGCAGCCTGGATTAGAGGGCCTCAGCTACAGGGAGAGAGGGTGCAGAGGAGGTCTACCAGGCCGCAGCCTGGATTAGAGGTATAGGGTTGGACAGACTTGGATTGATTTTTTCTCCAACATTGGAGACGACTGAGGGGGAGACTTGATCGAGCTAAGGAAGTAGATTTTCAAAATCTACGGAGAGATTTAGGCCATTTGGAAGAGTGGGCTGAAAGATGACAGATGGAGTTTAATGTTGATAAGTGTGAAGTGCTACATCTTGGCAGAACAAATCAAAATAGGGCGTACATGGTAAATATTAGCGAATTGAGGAATGCAGTTGAACAGAGGGATCTAGGAATAACCTGGGATGTCGGGACTTTCATATGAAGAAAGACTGGATAGACCCGTAACACAGGTTCGATTTTATAATTTAAAAATAAATTGGATAGGTATACGGATGGGAAGGGAATGAAGGGTTATGGTCTGAATGCAGGTAGATGGGACTAGGTGAGAGTAAGTGTTCGGCACGGACTAGAAGGGCAGAGATGGCCTGTTTCTGTGCTGTCATTGTTATATGGTTATGTAGAGGTTGAGCCAAAAGCACGGGCACAGGCCCTTCGGCCCAACTCACCCATGCTGACCGAGACGCCCCAACCTGCCCCAACCTCACTCTGCAGCCCAGACCCACGAGTTCCGGCAACATCCTCGTAAATCTTCTCCGCGCCCTTTCCAGCTGTCCCGTGACGCGGTGCCCCCAAAACGGAACACAATACTGTAAATGCGACCTCTAAATTGTGGAGTTTGGTAGGTGAAGGATGAGGACCCACAATCCTGTTCATATAAACGGGACGATGGTGGAACGGGTCAGGAACTTCAAATTGCTGGGCGTGCATGTTTCCGAAGATCTTTCCTGGACCTAGCACACTGATGCAATTGTAAAGAAAGCACATCAGCGCCTCTACTTCCTGAGAAGATTACGGAGTGTCGGAATGTCAAAGAGGATTCTCTCAAACTTCTACAGGTGCACAGTAGAGAGCATGCTGACCGGTTGCATCGTGGCTTGGTTCGGCAACTTGAGCGCCCTGGAGAGGAAAATACTTCAAAAAGTAGTAAACACTGCCCAGTCCATCATCAGCTCTGACCTCCCTACCATCGAGGGGATCTATCACAATCGTGGCCTCAAAAAGGTTGCCCGCATCATCAAGGACCCACACCATCCTGGCCACACACTCATCTCCCCGCTACCTTCAGGTAGAAGGTACATGACCCTGAAGACTGTAACATCCAGGTTCAGGAACAGCTTCTTCCCCACAGCCATCAGGCTAGTAAACACAACAAATAAGCTCTGAGCTCTGAGCTCTATATTATTATTGCACCATATTTGTTATTGATTGACCTTTTTTTTCTCTGCCCCAGTTGTGTACAATGTTTACATGTGCACACTTTCTGTTGTGCTGCAGCAAGTAAGAATTTTATTCTCCCATCCGGGACATATGACAATAAAACACTCTTGATTCTTCTTTTCATTATTCATGAGAAAATGTACGAGATCGCAGCGTTCTGCTGGGATCGGACATTGAATCTGTGGTTCCTGGCTTGGCTGGGCTTGGTCGCATCTGGGGACAATATTGAATGCACACTCTTGTGTCTTGTCAGGATCTGGGACGGAGACTGGTTCAGGGGTCCACAGCAGTGCTGGGGCGGACGGGAGAAGGACAGGCGATTTTCAGACCATTGCCTCAATCCTTGCTATTGAGGGAGTGCAGCGTAGGTTCACCAGGTTAATTCCCGGGATGGCGGTACTGTCATATGCTGAGAGAATGGAGCAGCTGGGCTTGTACACTCTGGAGTTTAGAAGGATGAGACGGGATCCTATTGAAACATATAAGATTATTAAGGGCTTGGACATGCTAGAGGCAGGAAACATGTCCCCGATGTTGGGGGAGTCCAGACCAGGGGCCACAGTTTAAGAATAAATGGTCAGCCATTTAGAAGGGAGATGAGGAAACACTTTTTCTCACAGAGAGTTGTGAGTCTGTGGAATTCTCTGCCTCAGTGGGCAGTGGAAGCTGGTTCTCTGGATGCTTTCAAGAGAGAGCTAGATAGGGCTCTTAAAGATAGCGGAGTCAGGGGATATAGGGAGAAGGCAGGAACAGGGTACTGATTGTGGATGATCAGCCGAGATCACATTTGAATGGCGGTGCTGGCTCGAAGGGCTGAATGGCCTCCTCCTGCACCTGTTGTCTATTGTCTATTGTCATCCATTTTGGATTGCTCTCTTAACTGGTCTGGGCTTGGATGTGTTTGACCTTGTCCTCTCCCATGCTCAAGGACTCAACGACGTTGACATCAGTGAATCCGGTTGATCCCGTGGTGCCAGTGAGGTATGCTCGAGCGAGAGCGTATCTGCCAGATGCATGTCTTTTCCCTTTACCCACGTGATCTCGATGTCGGAGTGTAGCATCCGGAGCCTGGGATCCCTCGCCGGGGATCCCTGGAGAAGAGTTCCGACTGCCGGCCCTGCGGCCTACACTGTGGTACTTCTGTGGGACTTCAGATCTTCGACCGCCGGCCTGCGGCCTACACCATCTTGAAACCGCGGTCTCCGACAGGGAAGCACCGGTTCGGAAATTGCTTGCCTGCACATCTGGCTGCCCGCAGCGGGGACTGCGGAGGTTTGTGGTCCCGACCACGGGGGAAAATGGACAATAGACAATAGACAATAGGTGCAGGAGGAGGCCATTCGGCCCTTCGAGCCAGCACCGCCATTCAATGTGATCATGGCTGATCATCCACAATCAGTACCCCGTTCCTGCCTTCTCCACATATCCCCTGACTCCACTATCTTTAAGAGCCCTATCTAGCTCTCTCTTGATAGTACCCAGAGAACCGGCCTCCACCGCCCTCTGAGGCAGAGAATTCCACAGACTCACCACTCTCTTGAGAAAAAGTGTTTCCTTGTCTCCGTTCTAAATGGCTTACTCCTTATTCTTAAACTGTGGCCCCTGGTTCTGGACGCCCCCAACATCGGGAACATGTTTCCTGCCTCTAGCTCTTAACAATCTTATATGTTTCAATGAGATTCCCTCTCATCCTTCTAAACTCTGGAGTGTACAAGCCCAGCCGCTCCATTCTCTTAGCATATGACAGTCCCGCCATCCCGGGAATTAACCTGGTGAACCTACGCTGGGCTCCCTCAATAGCAAGAATGTCCTTCCTCAAATTAGGAGACCAAAACTACACACGATACTCCAGGTGTGGTCTCACCAGGGCCCTGTACAACTGCAGAAGGACCTCTTTGGTCCTATACTCAACTCCTCTTGTTATGAAGGCCAACAGGCCAAAACTGCACACAATACTCCAGGTGTTGTCTCACCAGGGCCCTGTACAACTGCAGAAGGACCTCTTTGCTCCTGTACTCAACTCCTCTTGTTATGAAGGCCAACAGGCCAAAACTGCACACAATACTCACGGTGTGGTCTCACCAGGGCCCTGTACAACTGCAGAACGATTGCAGTTGGTAACTAGGATGGAGGATGTGACCCCATTACAAAGTGTTTCGCAAAGCCGGTACCTGTAGCCATGAAAGAGAAGTCCATGAATGGTCTCATGAAGCTGGTCGAGCGCGATATCTTGATTCAGGTGCAGGTGCAGGTGCAGCAGGCTGTGAAGAAAGCGAATAGTATGTTGGCATTCATAGCAAAATGATTTGAGTACAAGAGCAGGGAGGTTCTACTGCAGTTGCATTGTGTCTTGGTAAGGCCACACCTGGAGTATTGCGTACAGTTTTGGTCTCCTAATCTGAGGAAAGATATTCTTGCCATAGAGGGAGTACAGAGAAGGTTCACCAGACTGATTCCTGGGATGGCAGGACTTCCATATGAAGAAAGACTGGATAGACTCGGCTTGTACTCACTGGAATTTAGGAGATTGAGGGGGGATCTTATAGAGACTTACAAAATTCTTAAGGGGTTGGACAGGCTAGATGCTGGAAGATTGTTCCCGATGTTGGAGAAGTCCAGAACACGGGATCACAGTTTAAGGATAAGGGGGAAGTCTTTTAGGACCGAGATGAGAAGATCATGTTTCACACAGAGAGTGGTGAATCTGTGGAATTCTCTGCCACAGAAGGTAGTTGACGCCAGTTCATTAGCTATATTTAAGAGGGAATTAGATGTGGCCCTTGTGGCTTAAGGGATCAGAGGGTATGGAGAGAAGGCAGGTACAGGATACTGAGTTGGATGATCAGCCATGATCATATTGAATGGCGGTGCAGGCTATATGGGCTGAATGGCCTACTCCTGCACCTATTTTCTTTGTTTCTATGCTGCCTGACCCGCTGAGTTACTCCAGCACTCTGTGAAACGTCACCTATCCATGTTCTCCACAGATGCTGCCTGACCCGCTGAGTTACTCCAGCACTCTGTGAAACGTCACCTATCTATACACGGATACAAGGGAGAGAGTGGGGTGGGGGAATTAGAGGCCTGCAGTTGGATGCCATTGTGTTCATCGCTTTTTTGAGTCCACATGCTCGCAGTCACGAGCTTTCCGCCTGACCTCAGCCAACGGCAGGTTGATTTTGGCACCACATGCGCAGACCCAGCTGGTTTTGGCCCTGTTTGAATGTGGCCTGTGCTTTCAGGGGCAGGGCGTATTGAAAGTACAGCTGAGCATGCTAGCTCTGGGTACGTTCTGCTTTGTTGACTGG
Organism: Raja brachyura; assembly: GCA_963514005.1. Next base: position 102,498 of record CAUPSL010000145.1, read on the forward strand.
GCCTGCTTTGATCGGGGGCATTGTGTTGATGTACTGTGCACAACACATGCCCTGGCACCGTGACGCAGTGTGGGTGCCAGTCGATGTACATGAGTAACTTGGACCTCTTTCCCCACGCACTGGTACCAGGATGTGGTTAGGGCCACCAGGACTGTCGGTGCCTTAGTCACTGCCTTCAATCATGTCGCTGTCATCGAAATTGTCCGAAGGCCGTCACGAACCAGTAATATGTACCAATGAAATGCACCTGCAGAGAGGAACTGCAGACGTTGGTTTCATCCGAAGATAGACATAATATGCTGGAGTAACTCAGCGGGTCAGGGAGCATCTGTGGAGAACATGGATAGGTGGCGTTTCACAGAGTGCTGGAGTAACTCAGCGGGTCAGGCAGCATCTGTGGAGAACATGGATAGGTGGCGTTTCACAGAGTGCTGGAGTAACTCAGCGGGTCAGGGAGCATCTGTGGAGAACATGGATAGGTGGCGTTTCACAGAGTGCTGGAGTAACTCAGCGGGTCAGGGAGCATCTGTGGAGAACATGGATAGGTGGCGTTTCACAGAGTGCTGGAGTAACTCAGCGGGTCAGGCAGCATCTGTGGAGAACATGGATAGGTGGCGTTTCACAGAGTGCTCGAGTAACTCAGCGGGTCAGGGAGCATCTGTGGAGGACATGGATAGGTGACAATAGACAATAGACAATAGGTGCAGGAGTGGGCCATTCGGCCCTTCGAGCCAGCACCGCCATTCACTGTGATCACGGCTGATCATCCACAATCAGTACCCCATTCCTGCCTTCTCCCCATATCCCCCGACTCCGTTATCTTTAAGAGCCCTATCTAGCTCTCTCTTGTTTAATTTCTTTTATTAGAAGTAATCGATTTACAATATTGTAAACAGTTTTGCAAACATCAACTTAATTCCAAAATTTTTTTAAATAACCCATTGAAAGATATTATCTTCTATTTTTTAGGAGAAAAAGATAGAGATAGAGTAGTTTTAAATCAATAAGAGAGTGATTAAATAATAATTTGATTATATAAAAGAGAAAAAGAAAATAGAAAAAGAAAATAAGGTTACCAGAAAAATAAAAAAATATTATATATATATATAAATGAAAAACAACCAGATATGTTTTATCTAAAACTATTACAAATAATAGTATCAATGAAGACATGCTTATTAATCCTAGTATAAGAATATGTTAATCTCATCAAGTCCCGCAGGGTACCCGTCAAGCTGTGTTGTCAAGAGCAGCTACTTCTCTAGGTACTGTATATATGGAGACCATATTTGTTCGAAAGAATTATATTTGTCCAATAGGACAAATCTGATTCTTTCCAATTGTAACGTCTCCAACATTTCTGCCGCCCACATTTTAATTGTGGGGGTTAAAGTTCCCTTCCAAAATTTCAATATTAATTTTTTCCCTATTATCAAACAGTAATTTACATTTCTTTGATTTACTGTAAGGACCAAGTTTGAATCCAAAATTCCAGGTATTATTATCTTTGGGTCTGGATCCAATCTAATTTTAAGAACCTCAGAGATAACCTTAAAAATTTCTGTCCAGTAATGATTCAGTTTGGAACATGTAGCAAAACTGTGTGTTAAATTTGCTTCTAAATTCTTACAAATTGCAGAGAGATTGGGAAAGATACTATTTAATTTAGTTTTTGAGTAATGTAATCTATATAATACTTTAAATTGTATCAGTGTATGTCTGGCATTTAACGAACACCGATGTATTTGCTGTAAACTCTTCCCAGATTTCTTTTGTTATGGATAACCCAATTTCTTTTTCCCATACTTGCCGATATGTTTCAGTTGTTGGTTTCTCCTTATCCAAAATTATGTTATATATATATGCTATTAATTTTTCTGTATTTGGATGTAAATTAAACACATCATCTAATAATCCTGGTACTTTATTTTTGTAATCTTGTGTGTTGGATTTTATATAATCTCTAATTTGTAAGTACCTAAACAAATGTTGCGGAGACAGTCCGTAAATCTCTTGTAACTCTTGAAATAAAAGAAATTTTCCTTTACTATAAAGGTGTTCTATCCTTTTAATTCCTAAATCATCCCAATGTCTAAACCCTCCATCCAATATAGAGGGTCTAAATAATGGGTTTTATTGGTAGTCTGAGTGCTCTCTCTTGAAAGCATCCAGAGAACCGGCCTCCACCGCCCTCTGAACAGAGAATTCCACAGACTCACCACTCTCTGTGAGAAAACGTGTTTCCTCATCTCCGTTCTAAATGGCTTACTCTTTATTCTTAAACTGTGTGTGGCCCCTGGTTCAGGACTCCCCCAACATCGGGAACATGTTTCCTGCCTCTAGCGTGTCCAAACCATTAACAATCTCACATATGAGTTTCAATTAGATCCCCTCTAATCCTTCTAAACTCCAGAGTGTACAAGCCCAGTCACTCCATTCTCTCAGCATATGACAGTCCCGCCATCCAGGGAATTAACCTGGTGAACCTACGCTGCACTCCCTCAATAACAAGAATGTTCTTCCTCAAATTAGGGGACCAAAACTGCACACAATATTCCAGGTGTGGTCTCACTAGGGCCCTGTACAACTGCAGAAGGACCTCTTTGCTCCTATACTCAACTCCTCTTGTTATGAAGAGATGGGTCGGTGAAGCAGAGGGAGAGATAGTTGTGGTTTATATCTAAGATATTAAACTAGAAATAGCCTAAGCATAGAAACATAGACAATAGGCGCAGGAGTAGGCCATTCGGCCCTTCGAGCCTGCACCGCCATTCAATGTGATCACGGCTGATCATCCACAATCATGATCCTGTACCTGCCTTCTCTCCATACCCCCTGATCCCTTTAGCCACAAGGGCCACATCTAACTCCTTCTTAAATATAGCCAATGAACTGGCCTCAAATACCTTCTGTGGCAGAGAATTCCACAGATTCACCACTCTCTGTGTGAAAAATGTTTTTCTCATCTTGGACCTAAAAGACTTCCCACTTATCCTTAAACTGTGACCCCTTGTTCTGGACTTCCCCAACATCAGGAACAATCTTCCTGCATCTAGCCTGTCCAACCCCTTAAGAATTTTGTAAGTTTGTATAAGATCCCCCCTCAATCTTCTAAATTCTGGCAAGTACAAGCCGAGTCTATCCAGTCTTTTTTCATATGAAAGTCCTGCCATCCCAGGAATCAGTCTGGTGAAGCTTCTCTGTACTCCTTCTATGGCAAGAATGTCTTTCCTCAGATTAGGAGACCAAAACTGTACACAATACTCCAGGTGTGGTCTCACCAAGGCCCTGTACAACTGCAGTAGAACCTCCCTGCTCCTATACTCAAATCATTTTGCTATGAATGCTAACATATCTTTCGCTTTCTTCACTACCTGTCCCACTAAAGGGGCTGTCCCACTTTCACGACCTAATTCACGAACTCTGCCGAGTTTGCCCTTGATTCATACTCACAGCATGGTCGTCACAAGGTCGTAGGTAGGTCGTAGGTAGGCCGTGATGCTAGTCGTAGGTACTCCTGGCATCAAGTAGGTCGGGACGTTTTTCTAGCCTGATGAAAGATGTTCCCGAGGAAAAAAGGTTGTGAATTAGGTCGTACAAGAATCAAGTCTGCTTGATACGAAAGCAAGTGTGAATTTTGTAGTCACGTTGAGTTAAGAAAGACCGTGTTTTTAGCAATATTTCTGAGGTGATAGAAAGCATACTTTGTTACCTTAGGTAGACAAAAATGCTGGAGAAACTCAGCGGGTGCAGCAGCATCTATGGGAGTGAAGGAAATAGGCAACGTTACGGGCCGAGACCCTTCTTCAGACCTTGTTACCTTATTTGTGTGAATTTTAAAATCAATAGACAATGGACAATAGGTGCAGGAGTAGGCCATTCGGCCCTTCGAGCCAGCACCACCATTCACTGTGATCACGGCTGATCATGGCGTGGAAGATTGTAACCTTCATGTGGTCCGCCCTGTTTCGACGAATGCAATCAACTCGACGTGCACAAACGGAAGGTCAAATAGAACAAGTTGTCCAACAACTTTAGGCTGTGCACGCCACACGCAAGAAGAAGAAGAACACGGCTGATCATCCCCAATCAGTACCCCGTTCCTGCCTTCTCCCCATATCCCCTGACTCCGCTATCGTTAAGAGCCCTATCTAACTCTCTCTTGAAAGCATCGAGAGAACCGGCCTCCACCGCCCTCTGAGGCAGAGAATTCCACAGACTCACAACTCTCTGTGAGAAAAAGTGTTTCCTCGTCTCCGTTCTAAATGGCCGACCCCTTATTCTTAAACTGTGTGTGGCCCCTGGTTCTGGACTCCCCCAACATTGGGAACATGTTTCCTGCCTCTAGTCTGTCCAATCCTTTAAGAATTTTAGATGAGGCAGAGAATTCCACACTCACAACTCTCTGGGTGAAAAAGTGTTTCCTCGTCTCCGTTCTAAATGGCCGACCCCTTATTCTTAAACTGTGTGGCCCTGGTTCTGGACTCCCCCAACATCGGGAAGATGTTTCCTGCCTCTAGCCTGTCCAATCCTTTAAGAATTTTAGACGAGGCAGAGAATTCCACAGACTCACAACTCTCTGGGTGAAAAAGTGTTTTCTCATCTCCGTTCTAAATGGCCGACCCCTTATTCTTAAACTGTGGCCCCTGGTTCTGGACTCCCCCAACATTGGGAACATTGGGTTTCCTGCCTCCAGTGTGTCCAATCCCTTAATAATCTTATATGTTTCAATGAGATCCAATGAAATCAAGACAAGTGCAAATTTCTAGCCTCAGGCTAGTGACTTCTTGTTTGAGATAAACTGTCTTATTGATCTTATTCTTGAGATCAATAATGAGTTGGTGAGCGCCCTGGTTGGTAACTAGGGGCCGATGCCCCTTGTGGCGTCCTCGAAAGGGTGGGATCCATGTGAATACGTGATTTGATGCCTGCCATCCGGGGCGGGTTCCATGTGTACATGTGGTAGGTGTGGCCTGCCATCCGCTCACGGCCCCTACGCAGAACAAGGTTGCCCACCACTGGCCTAAACACTAGGCCTCAGCCCTATCCTATGCATACTGTTTTACTCTTGGAAAACTAGCTCAGAAAACCATGGAGTATGTAAGTTGGCAACAAGTTACAGTTCAACAGTTGCCTACGGCAATCCTCCTGTGTTGCATTTTATAAATTTAGGATCCCACTAGCTCATCCGGCCTTCCTTAAAAGGTTAAATTACAGTAAGATTGGGAAATATCCTGCTAATTTGACAAAATAAACAATAGGTGCAGGAGTAGGCCATTCGGCCCTTCGAGCCAGCAGCGCCATTCAATGTGATCACGGTTGATCATCCACAATCAGTACCCTGTTCCTGCCTTCTCCCCATATCCCTTGATTCCGTTCATAGAAACATAGAAAATAGGTGCAGGAGGAGGCCATTTGGCCCTTCGAGCCAGCACCGCCATTCAATATGATCATGGCTGATCATCCCCAATCAGTGCCCCGTTCTGCCTTCTCCCCATATCCCCTGACTCAGCTATCTTTAAGACAATAGAAAAATAGGTGCAGGAGGAGGCCATTCAGCCCTTCGAGCCAGCACCGCCATTCAATGTGATCAAAAACATGGAGAAAACCCACACGGTCATGGGGAGAACGTGCAAACTCCACACTCACAGACAGCGCCCCTCGTCAATACAATACAATAATACTTGATTAACTGTGGAAGAAAAATTAATAACCCTCTTTATTTAATTGGAATTGAACAAGGTAACAAAAGGGCGTATTGGATGTGACAATTGGCAGCTCTCGCTTGACCAGGTGCAGGAGAGTTGGTGGGAATCGGAAAAGAAAGATTAGACGTATCACCTCCAGTCTGGGAATGTGACGAATTGTGGATGGCGAATGTAAACAGTAAAAGAGAGGAGATAATGAAGCTTGTTTACGTTTTTGAGAAGTTACAAAAGTTCTCCCGCGCCCACTACCGCTGGTCGCGTAGATACATTACGGTAAATGGGAGACTTATGATCGGCTTGGAATGGGGATGGTGGTGTGGGCCACTTAAAAGATGAGGTAGAATAACGTCAAGATTCCCTTGTTTTTGCATTTGACTTGTGTTAACCATCTGTTGTTGGATAAGATTAACACGAGCGAACATTATGACGAATGAAATAATTTGAACCCAATAGACAATAGACAATAGACAATAGACAACAGGTGCAGGAGGAGGCAATTCGGCCCTTTGAGCCAGCACCGCCATTCAATGTGATCATGGCCTTTCATCCCCAATCAGTACCCCGTTTCTGCCTTCTCCCCATATCCCCTGACTCCGCTATCTTTAAGAGCCCTATCTAGCTCTCTCTTGAAAGCATCCAGAGAACCGGCCTCCACCGCCCTCTGAGGCAGAGAATTCCACAGACTCACCACTCTCTGTGAGAAAAAGTGTTCCTCATCTCCGTTCTAAATGGCCGACCCCTTATTCTTAAACTGTGGCCCCTGTTTCCTGCCTCTAGCATGTCCAAACCCTTAACAATCTTATATGTTTCAATGAGATGCCCTCTCATCCTTCTAAACTCCAGAGTGTACAAGCCCAGCCACTCCATTCTCTCAGCATATGACAGGTCCTCCATCCCGGAAATTAACCTGGTAAACCTACGCTGCACTCCCTCAATAGCAAGAATGTGCTTCCTCAAATTAGGGGACCAAAACTGCACTCAATACTCCAGGTGTGGTCTCACTAGGGCTCTGTACAACTGCAGAAGGACCTCTTTGCTCCTATATTCGATTCCTCTTGTTATAAAGGCCAACATGCCATTCGCTTTCTTCACTACCTGCTGTACCTGCATGCTTACTTTCATAGACTGATGTACAAGGACCCCCAGATCCCGTTGTACTTCCCCTTTTCCCAACTTGACACCATTCGGATAATAATCTGCCTTCCTGTTGTTGCCACCAAAGTGGATAATCTCACATTTATCTGCATTAAACTGTATCTGCCATGCATCTGCCCACTCTCCCAACCTGTCCAGGTCACCCTACATTCTCATAGCATCCTCCTCACAGTTCACACTGCCACCCAGCTTTGTGTCATCTGCAAATTTGCTAATATTACTTTGAATCCCTTCATCTAAGCAAAAATGTCCTTCCTCAAATTAGGGGACAAAAACTGCACACAATACTCCAGGTGTGGTCCAACCAGGGCCCTGTACAACTGCAGAAGGACCTCTTTGCTCCTATACTCGACTCCTCTTGTTATGAAGGCCAACAGTCCAAAGCTGCACACAATACTCCAGGTGTGGTCTCACCAGGGCCCTGTACAACTGCAGAAGGACCTACACTCGACTCCTCTTGTTATGAAGGCCAACAGGCCAAAACTGCACACAGCTGGGTGGCTGCCAGGCAGTGGAGAGGATCTGGCAGTCGCTGAGAGGGCATCATGCCCCACTGCCTGCTGCACAGTCACAGTCAGACTGATGGTGCACAGGGGAAAGCTGCCAATGTCCCCAACCTGAGAACGAAGCTTATCGACGTGAATCCCACCTCTGTTCCCCTCAACACCCCGAGATAGACACTAAATAGCAGGGGACCGGGGGTCAAATGAGATGGAAGAACAGAGTGAAATCCAGGTTAGCCCGGGAAGTGGTGTTAGGTAAATTGAATGGATTAAAGGCCGATAAATCCCCAGGGCCAGATAGGCCGCATCCCAGAGTACTTAAGGAAGTAGCCCCAGAAATAGTGGATGCATTAGTGATAATTTTTCAAAACTCTTTAGATTCTGGAGTAGTTCCTGAGGATTTGAGGGTAGCTAATGTAACCCCACTTTTTAAAAAGGGAGGGAGAGAGAAAACGGGGAATTACAGATCAGTTAGTCTAACATTGGTAGTGGGGAAAATGCTAGAGTCAGTTATTAAAGATGGGATAGCAGCACATTTGGAAAGCGGTGAAATCATTGGACAAAGTCAGCATGGATTTACGAAAGGTAAATCATGTCTGACGAATCTTATAGAATTTTTCGAGGATGTAACTAGTAGCGTGGATAAGGGAGAACCCGTGGATGTGTTATATCTGGACTTTCAGAAGGCTTTCGACAAGGTCCCACATAAGAGATTAGCATACAAACTTAAAGCACACGGTATTGGGGGTTCAGTACTGATGTGGATAGAGAACTGGCTGGCAGACAGGAAGCAAAGAGTAGGAGTAAACGGGTCCTTTTCAGAATGGCAGGCAGTGACTAGTGGGGTACCGCAAGGCTCAGTGCTGGGTCCCCGTATCTGAAGAAGGATGTGCCGGCTCTGGAGAGGGTCAAGAGGAGGTTTACATAGATACATACATAGACAACAGTTGCAGGAGGAGGCCATTCGGCCCTTTCGAGCCAGCACCGCCAGTCACTGTGATCACGGCTGGTCATCCACAATCAGTACCCCGTTCCTGCCTTCTCCCCATATCCCTTGACTCCGCTTCAAGAGCCCTGTCTAGCTCTCTCTTGAAAGCATCCTGAGAACCGGCCTCCATCGCCCTCTGAGGCAGAGAATTCCACAGAGTCACCACTCTCTGTGAGAAAAAGTGTTTCGTCGTCTCTGTTCTAAATGGCCGACCCTTTATTCTTAAACTGTGTGGCCCCTGGTTCTGGACTCCCCCAACATCGGGAACATGTTTCCTGCCTCTAGTGTGTCCAAGCCCTTAACAATCTTGTATGTTTAAATGAGATCCCCTCTCATCCTTCTAAACTCCAGAATGAACTGTGAGGAGGATGCTATGAGAATGCAGGGTGACTTGGACATGTTGGGGGAGTGGGCAGATGCATGGCAGATGAAGTTTAAGTGGATAAATGTGAGGTTATCCACTTTGGTAGCAAAAACAGGAAGGCAGATTACTATCTAAATGGCGTCAAGTTGAGAAAAGGGGAAGTACAACGGGATCTGGGGGTCCTTGTACATCAGTCTATGAAAGTAAGCATGCAGGTACAGCAGGTAGTGAAGAAAGTGAATGGCATGTTGGCCTTCATAACAAGAGGAATCGAATATAGGAGCAAAGACGTCCTTCTGCAGTTGTACAGGGCCCTGGTGAGACCACACCTTGTATGTATCAATAAGATCCCCTCTCATCCTTCTAAACTCCAGAGTGTACAAGCCCAGCCGCTCCATTCTCTCAGCATATGACAGTCCCGCCATCCCAGGAATTATCCTGGTGAACCTACGCTGCACTCCCTCAATAGCAAGAATGTCCTTCCTCAAATTAGGGGACCAACACTGCACACAATACTCCAGGTGTGGTCTCACTAGGGCCCTGTACAACTGCAGAAGGACCTCTTTGCTCCTATATTCGACTCCTCTTGTTATGAAGGCCAACAGGGCCAAAACTGCTCACAATACTCCAGGTGTGGTCTCGCACCTAGACTGTAAAACTAAACTGTAAACCTGGACTAGATGGACCAAATGGCCTGATTCTGCTGCTATAACGTGAGTTTGTGAGCATGCAAGTGAAGGGCTGAGTGTAAGGCACTGCAGAGTTCCCACACAAACGGCAGCTCGTTGCTGCCTCCTGCTGACCACCAAGCAGTTAGTCTACCCTTTAAGAATCGGGACATCCAGTGGCGCTGTTGCTAGCTGCCTCCGCCTTCAGTCCGGTATCTTTTTGTTTTTTCTGTTATGTTTGAAGAGCGTTTTTTTGTGTTCGAGTGGCGTCCTCGCGCCCCCCCCCCCCCCCCCCCCGCGGCCTACCTACTGGATTGGCGCGGCCTAAAAGTAGTAAACACTGCCCAGTCCATCATCGGCTCTGACCTCCCATCCATCAAGGGGATTTATTGCAGTCACTGCCTCAAAAAGGCTGGCAGTATCATCAAGGACCCACACCATCCTGGCCACACACTCATCTCCCTGCTACCTTCAGGTAGAAGGTACAAGAGCCTGAAGACTGCAACGACCAGGTTCAGGAATAGCTACTTACCCACAGCCATCAGGCTATTAAACTTGGCTCGGACAAAACTCCGAACATTAATAGCCCATTATCTGTTATTTGCACTTTATCAGTTTACATAGAAACATAGAAATTAGGTGCAGGAGTAGGCCATTCGGCCCTTCGAGCCTGCACCGCCATTCAATATGATCATGGCTGATCATCCAACTCAGTATCCTGTACCTGCCTTCTCTCCATACCCCCTGATCCCTTTAGCCACAAGGGCCACATCTTACTCCCTCTTAAATATAGCCAATGAACTGGCCTCAACTACCCTCTGTGGCAGAGAGTTCCAGGGACCCAACACTCTCTGTGTGAAAAAATTTATTCTCATCTCGGTCCTAAAGGATTTCCCCCTTATCCTTAAGCTGTGACCCCTTGTCCTGGACCTCCCCAACATCGGGAACAATCTTCCTGCATCTAGCCTGTCCAACCCCTTAAGAATTTTGTAAGTTTCTATAAGATCCCCTCTCAATCTCCTAAATTCTAGAGAGTATAAACCGAGTCTATGCAGTCTTTGTTCATAAGACAGTCCTGACATCCCAGGAATCAGTCTGGTGAACCTTCGCTGCACTCCCTCTATGGCAATAATGTCCTTCCTCAGATTTGGAGACCAGAACTGTACGCAATACTCGAGGTGTGGCCTCACCAAGACCCTATACAACTGAAGTAGAACCTCCCTGCTCCTATACTCAAATCCTTTTGCTATGAAAGCTAACATACCATTCGCTTTCTTCACTGCCTGCTGTACCTGCATGCCTACTTTCAATGACTGGTGTACCATAACACCCAGGTCGCGCTGCATCTCCCCTTTTCCTAATTGGCCTCCATTTAGATAATAGTCTGTTTTCCTATTTTTGCCACCAAAGTGGATAACCTCACATTTATCCACATTAAACTGCATCTTCCAAACATTTGCCCACTAACCCAGCCTATCCAAGTCACCTTGCAGTCTCCTAGCATCCTCCTCACAGCTAACACTGCCTCCCAGCTTAGTGTCATCTGCAAACTTGGAGATATTGCCTTTAATTCCCTCATCCAGATCATTTATGTATATTGTAAATAGCTGGGGTCCCAGCACTGAGCCTTGCGGTACCCCACTAGTCACTGCCTGCCATTGTGAAAACGACCCGTTTACTCCTACTCTTTGCTTCCTGTTTGCCAGCCAGTTCTCTATCCACATCAATACTGAACCCCCAATGCCGTATGCTTTAAGTTTATATACTAATCTCTTATGTGGGACCTTGTCGAAAGCCTTCTGGAAGTCCAGATACACCACATCCACTGGTTCTCCCCCATCCACGCTACTAGTTACATCCTCGAAAAATTCCACAAGATTCGTCAGACATGATTTTCCTTTCGTAAATCCATGCTGACTTTGTCCAATGATTTCACCACTTTCCAAATGAGCTGCTATCCCATCTTTAATAACTGACTCTAGCAGTTTCCCCACTACCGATGTTAGACTAACTGGTCTGTAATTCCCTGTTTTCTCTCTCCCCCCCTTCTTAAAAAGAGGGGTTACATTTGCTACCCGCCAATCCTCACGAACTACTCCAGAATCTAAAGAGTTTTGAAAGATTATCACTAATGCATCCACTATTTCCGGAGCTACTTCCTTAAGTACTCTGGGATGCAGCCTAGCTGGCCCTGGGGATTTATCGGCCTTTAATCCATTCAATTTACCCAACACCACTTCCCGACTAACCTGGGTTTCACTCAAGTACTCCTTTGACCCGCGGTCCCCTGCTATTTCCGGCAGATTATTTATGTCTTCCTTAGTGAAGACGGAACCAAAGTAGTTATTCAATTGGTCCGCCATATCCTTGTTCCCCATGATCAACTCACCTGTTTCTGACTGCAAAGGACCTACATTTGTTTTAACTAATCTATTTCTCTTCACATATCTATAAAAACTTTTGCAGTCAGTTTTTATGTTCCCTGCCAGTTTTCTTTCATAATCTATTTTTCCTTTCCTAATCAAGCCCTTTGTCCTTCTCTGCTGGTCTCTGAATTTCTCCCAGTCCTCTGGTATGCTGCTTTTTCTGGCTACTTTGTACGCATCATCCTTTGCTTTGATACTATCCCTGATTTCCCTTGTTATCCACGGATGCACTACCTTCCCTGATCTATTCTTTTGCCAAATTGGGATGAACAATTTTTGTAGTTCATCCATGCAGTCTTTAAATGTCTTCCATTGCGTATCCACCGTCAACCCTTTTAGAATTGATTGCCAGTCAATCTTGGCCAATTCACGTCTCATACCCTCAAAGTTACCTTTCCTTAAGTTCAGAACCATTGTTTCTGAATTAACAATGTCACTCTCCATCCTAATGAAGAACTCGACCATATTATGGTCACTCTTGCCCAAGGGGGCACGCACAATAAGACTGCTAACTAACCCTTCCTCATTACTCAATACCCAGTCTAAAATAGCCTGCTCTCTCGTTGGTTCCGCTGCATGTTGATTTAGATAACTATCCCTCATACTTTCCCAAAAATCCTCTTCCTCAGCGCCCCTGCCAATTTGATTCACCCAATCTATATGTAGATTGAAGTCACCCATTATAACTGTTTTGCCTTTGTCGCACGCATTTCTAATTTCCTGTTTGATACCATCCCCAACTTCACTACTACTGTTAGGTGGCCTGTACACAACTCCCACTAGCGTTTTCTTCCCCTTAGTGTTTCGCAGCTCTACCCATACCGATTCCACATGCTCCAAGCTAATGTCCTTCCTTTCCATTGCGTTAATCTCCTCTCTAACCAGCAACGCTACCCCACCTCCTTTTCCTTTCTGTCTACCCCTCCTGAATATTGAATATCCCTGGATGTTCAGCTCCCAGCCTTGGTCACCCTGGAGCCATGTCTCCGTGATCCCAACTATATCGTACTCATTAATAGCTATCTGCACGTTCAACTCATCCACCTTATTACGAATACTCCTTGCATTGAGACACAAAGCCTTCAGGCTTGTTTTTACAACGCTCTTACCCCTTATACAATTTTGTTGAGAAGTGGCCCTTTTTGATTTTTGCCCTGGTTTTGTCTGCCTGCCACTTTTACTTTTCACCTTGCTCCCTATTGCTTCCACCCTCGTTTTACACCCACCTGCCTCTCTGCTCTTGTACCCATCCCCCTGCCACATTCGTTTAAATCCTCCCCGACAGCACTAGCAAACACTCCCCCAAGGACATTGGTTCCATTCCAGCCCAGGTGCAGACCGTCCTGTTTGTACTGGTCCCACCTCCCCCAGAAATGGTTCCAGTGCCCTACAAATTTGAATCCCTCCCCCTTGCACCATTTTTCAGGCCACGTATTTATCTGCAATAGCCTCCTATTTCTACTCTGACTGGCCCGTGGTACTGGTAATAATCCATAGATTATTACATAGAAACATAGAAAATAGGTGCAGGAGTAGGCCATTCGGCCCTTCGAGCGTGCACCGCCATTTAATGTGATCATGGCTGATCATCCAACTCAGTATCCCGTACCTGCCTTCTCTCCATACCCCCTGATCCCTTTAGCCACAAGTGCCACATCTAATGCCCTCTTAAATATAGCCAATGAACTGGCCTCAACTACCTTCTGTGGCAGAGAATTCCAGAGACTCACCACTCTCTGTGTAAAGAATGTTTTCCTCATTTCGGTCCTAAAGGAATTCCCCCTTATCCTTAGACTGTGACCCCTTGTTCTGGACTCCCCCAACATCGGGAACAATCTTCCAGCATCTAGCTTGTCCAACCCCTTAAGAATTTTGTAAGTTTCTATAAGATCCCCCCTCAATCTTCTAAATTCCAGCGAGTACAAGCCGAGTCTATCCAATCTTTCCTCTGAGGCCCTTTGAGGCCCTACTTTTGAGTTTATCTCCTAGCTCCCTAAATTCACCTTGTAGGACCTCATCCCTTTTTTTCCCTATATCGTTGGTGCCAATATGCACCACGACAACTGGCTGTTCACCCTCCCCCTCCAGAATGTTCTGCAGCCGTTCAGTAACATCCCTGACCTTTGCACCAGGGAGGCAACATACCATCCTGGAGTCTCTTTTGCGGCCGCAGAAACGCCTATCTATTCCCCTGTCAATTGAATCCCCTATTACAATAGCCCTTCCCCTCTTTTTTCCCCCATCATTTGCTGCAGAGCCACCCATGGTGCCATGAACTTGGCTGCTGCTGCATTCCCCTGATGAGCCATCTCCTTCAACAGTATCCAAAATGGTAAACCTGTTTAGGAGGGAGATGACCGCAGGGGACTCCTGCACTATCTGCCTACTGCTTTGCTGGCTATTGGCCACCTGCTCCCTTTCTGTCCTCTTACCTTTTACCTGTTGCGTGACCAACTTACTGTATGTGCTGTCCACGACTTTCTCTGCATCGTGGATGCTCCAGTATGAATCCAGCCGCAGCTCCAATCGTTCAATGCGGTCTGCCAGGAGCTGCAGCTGGACACACCTCCTGCAAATGTAGTCATCAGGGACACCAACCATATCCCTGATCTCCCACGTGTTGCAGGCTGAGCAAACCACGGGACCAATCTCCACTGACATCTTACTCCCAAATTACTCTATTAAATATATATATATTTTAAATTTATTTTTTATTAAACACAAAACTTTATTCTTTAAACTTTACTAATAAATACTGAATCCCTAACACCCAGAGTCCTTAGCTCCCAGAATCCTTAGCTCCCAGAATCCTTAAACCTGTAGGCAGAAATGTAGAAATGTAAACCCCGGGTTGCAGCCAATCAGCTGCTTCCTCTGGTCCTCTTCAACCAATCAGAGGCTCCACCAGATTCCCTCACTGGAAGATGGAACGTTGCAGATTTCGGTCTCACAGCGCAGGTAGCTCCCCCCTCACTGACCCACGGCTCCCCGGGCCTCTGTGAAAAGCAAGCCCCGCGCTAGCTTTATACACACAGCGCAGGTAGCTCCATTCTCACTGACCCACGGCTTCCCGGGCCTCTGTGAAAAGCAAGCCCCGCGCTAGATTTATACTCACAGCGCAGGTAGCTCCACCCTCACTGACCCACGGCTCCCCGGGCCTCTGTGAAAAGCAAGCCCCGCGCTAGCTTTATACACACAGCGCAGGTAGCTCCACCCTCTGTCTCCAACGGCTCCCCGGGCCTCTGTGAAAAGCAAGCCCCGCGCTAGGTTTATACTCACAGCGCAGGTAGCTCCACCCTCTGTCTCCAACGGCTCCCCGGGCCTCTGTGAAAAGCAAGCCCCGCGCTAGGTTTATACTCACAGCGCAGGTAGCTCCACCCTCTGTCTCCAACGGCTCCCCGGGCCTCTGTGAAAAGCAAGCCCCGCGCTAGGTTTATACTCACAGCGCAGGTAGCTCCACCCTCACTGACCCACGGCTCCCCGGGCCTCTGTGAAAAGCAAGCCCCGCGCTAACTTTATACTCACAGCGCAGGTAGCTCCACCCTCACTGACCCACGGCTCCCCGGGCCTCTGTGAAAAGCAAGCCCCGCGCTAGGTTTATACTCACAGCGCAGGTAGCTCCACCCTCTGTCTCCAACGGCTCCCCGGGCCTCTGTGAAAAGCAAGCCCCGCGCTAGCTTTATACTCACAGCGCAGGTAGCTCCACCCTCTGTCTCCAACGGCTCCCCGGGCCTCTGTGAAAAGCAAGCCCCGCGCTAGGTTTATACTCACAGCGCAGGTAGCTCCACCCTCACTGACCCACGGCTCCCCGGGCCTCTGTGAAAAGCAAGCCCCGCGCTAACTTTATACTCACAGCGCAGGTAGCTCCACCCTCACTGACCCACGGCTCCCCGGGCCTCTGTGAAAAGCAAGCCCCGCGCTAGGTTTATACTCACAGCGCAGGTAGCTCCACCCTCTGTCTCCAACGGCTCCCCGGGCCTCTGTGAAAAGCAAGCCCCGCGCTAGCTTTATACTCACAGCGCAGGCAGCTCCACCCTCTGTCTCCAACGGCTCCCCGGGCCTCTGTGAAAAGCAAGCCCCGCGCTAGCTTTATACTCACAGCGCAGGTAGCTCCACCCTGTCTCCAACGGCTCCCCGGGCCTCTGTGAAAAGCAAGCCCCGCGCTAGCTTTATACTCACAGCGCAGGTAGCTCCACCCTGTCTCCAACGGCTCCCCGGGCCTCTGTGAAAAGCAAGCCCCGCGCTAGGTTTATACTCACAGCGCAGGTAGCTCCACCCTCACTGACCCACGGCTCCCCGGGCCTCTGTGAAAAGCAAGCCCCGCGCTAGGTTTATACTCACAGCGCAGGTAGCTCCACCCTCTGTCTCCAACGGCTCCCCGGGCCTCTGTGGAAAGCAAGCCCCGTGCTAGGTTTATACTCACAGCGCAGGTAGCTCCACCCTCAGTCTCCAACGGCTCCCCGGGCCTCTGTGAAAAGCAAGCCCCGCGCTAGCTTTACACTCACAGCGCAGGTAACTCCACCCTGTCTCCAACGGCTCCCCGGGCCTCTGTGAAAAGCAAGCCCCGCACTAGGTTTATACTCACAGCGCAGGTAGCTCCACCCTCTGTCTCCAACGGCTCCCCGGGCCTCTGTGAAAAGCAATCCCCGCACTAGGTTTACACTCACAGCGCAGGTAGCTCCACCCTCTGTCTCCAACGGCTCCCCGGGCCTCTGTGAAAAGCAAGCCCCGCGCTAGCTTTATACTCACAGCGCAGGTAGCTCCACCCTCTGTCTCCAACGGCTCCCCGGGCCTCTGTGAAAAGCAAGCCCCGCGCTAGCTTTATACTCACAGCGCAGGTAGCTCCACCCTCACTGACCCACGGCTCCCCGGGCCTCTGTGAAAAGCAAGCCCCGCGCTAACTTTATACTCACAGCGCAGGTAGCTCCACCCTCACTGACCCACGGCTCCCCGGGCCTCTGTGAAAAGCAAGCCCCGCGCTAGCTTTATACTCACAGCGCAGGTAACTCCACCCTGTCTCCAACGGCTCCCCGGGCCTCTGTGAAAAGCAAGCCCCGCACTAGGTTTATACTCACAGCGCAGGTAGCTCCACCCTCTGTCTCCAACGGCTCCCCGGGCCTCTGTGAAAAGCAATCCCCGCGCTAGGTTTACACTCACAGCGCAGGTAGCTCCACCCTCTGTCTCCAACGGCTCCCCGGGCCTCTGTGAAAAGCAAGCCCCGCGCTAGCTTTATACTCACAGCGCAGGTAGCTCCACCCTCTGTCTCCAACGGCTCCCCGGGCCTCTGTGAAAAGCAAGCCCCGCGCTAGGTTTATACTCACAGCGCAGGTAGCTCCACCCTCACTGACCCACGGCTCCCCGGGCCTCTGTGAAAAGCAAGCCCCGCGCTAACTTTATACTCACAGCGTAGGTAGCTCCACCCTCACTGACCCACGGCTCCCCGGGCCTCTGTGAAAAGCAAGCCCCGCGCTAGGTTTATACTCACAGCGCAGGTAGCTCCACCCTCTGTCTCCAACGGCTCCCCGGGCCTCTGTGAAAAGCAAGCCCCGCGCTAGCTTTATACTCACAGCGCAGGTAGCTCCACCCTCTGTCTCCAACGGCTCCCCGGGCCTCTGTGAAAAGCAAGCCCCGCGCTAGGTTTATACACACAGCGGAGGTAGCTCCACCCTCTGTCTCCAACGGCTCCCCGGGCCTCTGTGAAAAGCACTCTGTAATAAAGTTTATTTATTAATGTGTGTATATATTTATATAATGGTATATGGACACACTGATCTGTTTTGTAGTCAATGCCTACTATGTTCTTCGCTCCTTAGATGCTGCTGCACCCGCTGAGTTTCTCCAGCCTTTTGTGTACCCTCGATTCTCCAGCATCTGCAGTTCCTTCTTTAACGCCTACTATGTTCTGTTGTGCTGAAACAAAGCAAGAATTTTACTTCGGAGTCACGTGAGTGACTACGTGAAGTCCCGCCAGGCGCATGCGCTTCATTACGTCCGCGCATGTTGCACTGAACAGGCTGGGGGGCACAGCTCCACCAGCGGTAAGTAGAAAACTCGCAGGTAAGTGGTTTTAAAAACTTTGCCTGAGAGTATTTAACTCCGTAAAGCTGGCTCGAGAAGTCAGTAGGAGTTGGTGGTATGGAGCGGTCAGGTAGGAGAGTTTGTTCTAAGCGTGGGTCCACGGATTCACTAAATCGATTGGGTTGGGTGGTGAGCGCGGCAACGCCAGTTCCGATACCGGGATAATGCAAGAGACTACCAACAAGTACAAAACACCTGTCAATTGTGCAGCATTGAAAGTGCCTACGGTGAACCCAGCTATTTGGGCACCCATGAGTCCTTCTATGAGAGGACAGGAGGTTCGACATCAACACGTCCTCCAACTGTTGCCTGCAGCAATTACTGCAGTTGGCACTATGGTCAAAGGGACCATGATAAATCAAACACAAAAAGACATGTTGGCTCTGTTATGCAATACATTTTTTGAAGTAAATTGCATTAGAAAAATCACCATCAGACCAACTCTTAATCAAAAATTTGCTGCATTGTGTAAGGCGACGAATATTCAAACGCTTGAGTTTCTGTTTGGAACGGACCTTGTCAAACAGATACGAGATATTGATGATGAGGCAAAAACAATTGGTTTGATGAAGCCAAATACATCACGGGCACCTTTTCGCAAACCTGGGTTTGTGTATCGAAGATCGGATCCAGGTGCTGGACCGAGCAGTGGGGCAACGAGGTTACCCACCAAGACAAAGTGGCTTCTACCCCAATATGAGCAGACAGCAGGCTTTCAGGCCAACTGCAGAGGTACAGGGAACTTTTGTTAAAGGTTCTGATGCACAACCTACTATTGGAGGTAGATTACAATTGTTTTACAATGAATGGTGCTGTATTACATGTGATATGTTTAGACTAAATACTGTGTCAGGTTCTACCATTGAGTTTATCTCAGGGATAGATCCACCTCAGCAGCACGAGCCAAATAAAATGTTGGTGTTTTCTGCTCCAGAGACTGAACAGGTTAACGAAGAGATTACGAATTTGTGTACAAAAGGAGTGATTGAAAAAGCCATTACTCATTCTCAACAATTTGTGTCTAATATATTCCCCAGACCTAAGAAAGATGGGGGTTGTAGAGTAATTCTGGACCTCACTCACTTAAATTTTACTTCGGAGTCACGTGAGTGACTACGTGAAGAAGACCCCGCCTGGCGCTGGATCGGCATTACGTCGACGCTATCGGCAGAGGAAGAGCTGCAGAGGCAGCTCCAGCACAGCGGTAAGGAAACGGCCCGCAGGTAAGTAAAATTATTTTACTTCCAGGGCGTTTTCTTAAAACTCCGTAGGCTGGTAGGAAACCAGCAGGAGTTTAAATAAAAATAAAAAATAAAAATGTTTTTAAAAAATCGCGGGTAAAACGTGCGTCCCGGGGTGTAGGAAAGTCGGGACAGCAGACTATTGCGGAGCTGGTTCCGATACCGGTGGCCGATTGAAATACCCATTAGGGAGCCTTTAGTTGCTCCACAAACAAAACTTGAAAACCCAGTGCCTAAAAAGTAAAAAGAGGCTTGAAAGGCCTGAGGTTTCTAAAAGATCCTGTAAGGTAAGCCTAAAATTGGCTAAGTATGGATCTAATGGAGGAAATACTCCAAATTATATCAACCAAGGGTCTAAGTACCCAGAATATTCCCAGGCAGCCCCTGAGGGGGTTCCATATCGTGAATATGGTACCAATTCGAATTGGGAATTTGAAACCCCAGTGCCTGGGTATGGACTGGAGGAAGTCTCCTTGAACGAGTTTCAGGAGTACCAGGGCTGTATGAGACAGACCCTGAAAGTGGTGTTTGTGGTCAGAAGTACCCACCACAATGCAAATCCAGGTGTGTCTGAAGGGCACAAAGTTACTATACCTGGTGGAGGCGGTGAGGCCATGGAAGGAAACCTGGCGGCCAATGTTAATTATATGGTCTCTCACCTGCCTCAAGAAGCTGTTATGGTTGAAACAGCAGATTTGCATTTAAACATGTGCTCGCTTCGGCAGCACATATACTAAAATTGGAATAATACAGAATATAAGAAACATTAGGATGCGCAAGGATGACGCAAATGCATGAAGCATTCTTAAACACCTTTAAGAAGGTACCTGGTAAATCCGGGTTTTGGGCGCCAATGTCAGCAATTATGCGGGCGCAGGAATTACGATTAAAAGAATCCTCAAACTAATTGGCATCACTGTCTTTTAAGACAAGCTGGGAAGTTGTGGAATGACTAAAGTTCAGAATGAAACAAAATATGTTAGGTTTATTCTGCAAACTCATTTGAGTTAAATTATATAAATGGAAGATTGCCATTCGGCCTCTTTTACATCCAAAGATTTACAGGACAAGCAATGTTCAAACTCCTGGTTATTGATTCGGAGAAAATCTGTTTAAGCAAATTAAGTATGGATGAAGGGGAAAAAACTGTTGGTCTTATGAAACCCTTCAGTTGGCCAGTAGGCTGGTCATATGGAAAAGGGATTTGATTTGAGCCGAGGCAGGAGTATGATAAGGAAGAATTTCCAGCCAGCAAATCGCTTCTCGGCTTTTTGGCTAAGATTAAGCATGGTATCTGTTCTTATCAGTTTAAATCTGATACGTCCCTTATCTAGGGACCATATATTAAATAAAATAACGAATGTACACCCATATTTTGGGTAAGGAGGTAATTTCGTCAAACAGTTGGAGAGGTACAAAACTTAATCCTATTAAAGAAGGATGTTTGGATGAACCTCAGATTGGTGGTAGACTCCAAATGTTGATGATGAAGAGGTATGGATCCATTGGGACACAATAACCTTATCATTCTTCATGTTTATAGTCTTGGAATAATTCAAATTGACAAAGACGCAAGAATTTGTGTGAGGAAGGAGGTATTGAGAAACAGGAAAGGATCCACAACAATTGTATCAAATATTTCCCCAGACCGTAGAAGATGGGGTTGTAGAATCATGTTAGATCTCTCACAATTAAATATATTGTCCAGTAAAATTTTTTTAAATGGACATATTCAACACTGCAATACAGCAGGTATCAACAGGTGGTTATATGGCTACAATACATTGAAGAGATGCATATTTCGGTCCCAATTCACCATAATTTCGTAGGTAATTAAAGTTTATGGATGAGACAGTTTGTGGTACTACAAGCTTTGCCTTTAAGGATTAAGCCAGCATTTGCACTGCCTTAGGCACAAAAGTACATCGTTATGGCTTATCTAGATGACATTTAATTGTCAATGCTAATCAGGAGCCAGGTGGAAAATTAGTCTCAGCAACTACAAGTTGTTTGAGAAGTTGGGTTCCTGATCCATCCAACAAATCTAAGTTACAGCAATCCCAAACCATTGAATATCTGGGGTTTGAGATGAACTCAGTTACCATGTTGGTAACTTTACCAATGGATAAGTGTTGGATTTGACAAATGTGTGTCAAGACCTGATTTACAAACCTTATCCCTCCATCCGAGAGGTTGCCAAGGTTATTGGTAAATTGGCAGCAGTATTTCCAGACAGTAGAGTTTGGTCGTCTACATTACCAAAATCTTCAAAGGGCAAAAACTCAAGCGCTTATTCAGCGAGCAAGCCATTTGATAGGCCAATACAATTGCCTAAGGGAACTTTATCAGAATTACATTGGTGGATTGAGAATGTTCCATAAGCTGCTTAGAACTTTGTAGTTCATCAGCCAGTAGTGTTTTTGCAAAATGACGAAGTTCTCTCGGATGGGGGGGGGGGGGGGGGGGGCTACGGATAATGAGACCAGCTGTAGAGGCAGATGGACTGTCCAAGAGGAGTTATTGTTCCAAACATATGGTATTAATTATTTGGAGCTCTTGGTAACATTTTATGTATTAAAAGCTTATTGCCCTTCATTAAAGGATTTGCATGTCCAAGTACAAATAGATTATACCACAGCTGTGGCATATATCAATCACATGGGTGGTGTCAGATCAATATCATGTGATCATCTGGTAAACCAGATGTGGCAATGGTGTATGGCAAAAAATATTTGGCTTTCAGCTATTTATCTCTCGGGGAGAGACAATGTTGTGGCAGACAAAAGATCACGAATATTTAAAGACAATACAGAATGGATGTTAATCCACAAAATTTCAAAATATTGTCAGTCGGTATGGAGTACCGGACATTGATCTGTTTGCATCTAGATTGAATCACTAATTGCCCAAATACGTGTCTTGGGGAACACGATCCAGGGGCAGTAGCGGTGGATGTTTTCTCGCTACACTGGGGAATTTGTTCTTTTATGATTTTCCCCATTCTGTCTCATTGGGCAATGTCTCAATAAAAAGTGCAAGACGCTGCCGAAGGCAATTTTGGTGGTGTCAGATTGGCCCACGCAGTCATGGTTCCCATTGATGCTAATATGATTATTGAACCATGTATGACAATTCCCAGTTGCGACAATCTGTTGACACAACCAGTAACAAAAGGAATTCATCCATTGCATGATCATATGTATTTGTTAATCTGCAGGTTCTGACCAGACCATTGCAAGAGTTGTACTGTGGGACAGGACCATGGATGTTATAGTTGCAGCTTGGAGGAATAGCACTAAAACAATATAAGTCACATATAAGGAAATGGGAAGTTGTACACAGTCAAAGATATCTTATCATACTGCAAACATTTCAAATGTATTAGAGTTCCTTGCTGGGTTACAGTTTGATGAGCATTAGAGTTATAGTGCCATTAATTGTGCTCGTAGTGCATTGTCATCCTATTTCGGACAAATTTCAGGTCGGAATTCAGTTGGGTCTCACCCATTAGTATCCCGATTCATGTAAGGAATTTCAATAAAAATCATCCTAAACCCATATATACAGGGATTTGGGATGTTAGCATTGTTCTCACTTTGTTTAAACAATGGACTCCAATTAATTCAATGTCTTTGCAGAAATTAACATTCAAGGTGGTAAAGTTAATGGCATTGGTATCAGCTCAAAAAGAGTACAAGCTTTGCAGTTGTAACGGTTGGATTGCATACATGTGACTGCAGATAACATTATGTTTTATGTTTATGACTTGATCAAACAAAGCAGACCAGGAAGAACTGGAATGAAGGTAATGTTTAAAGCATATCCTATTGATGAAACATTGTGTGTGGTTAAGCATTTAACTCAATACATTGAGGTAACCAAAATCTCAGAGGTTCTGAGAAAGTGTTATTAATAACACACAAAAAGCCACATACAAAAGGTTTAGTTCAAACTATTTCTGGATGGTTTGTGTCTAGCAAGAATAGATACTGATGTGTTTAAATTTCACTCCACTAGGGCGGCAGCTACGTCCGTGGCAAAGGTACAGGACGTGCTACTCGATAAAATTTTAGAGGCCGCAGGGTGGTCTAGAGAAGAGATTTTCAAAGTTCTAGAATAAACCTGTTGTCACGGTGCCAGGTTTGGCCACACAGTAATGGGTTCTCTTTAATGCTTGCTTTGTTTTATATTATCGATTTATATTATCGATTTATGTTACCATTGACAACATTTATCAATTTATTTTGTAATTTTCCCCTAAGATAGAGGGGTTATTATTAAAAAATTGTTCTTTTTTATGCTTAAAGGACTTATTACATAAATTGTAACAATATCCTAAAAATACTATTTACTCACTATTGTTTTGACTAAACAGAGTCGTATGAAATGAATTTACGACATGAAAGACACAGAGCTTCAAAATAATAAGGGCCAAACCTTAGTCTTACCATAATCAACTGTTGGGAACATCATTAAGAAGAAAGAGAGCACTGGTGAGCTTACTAATCGCAAAGGGACTGGCAGACCAAGGAAGACCTCCACAGCTGATGACTGAAGAGATTAGCATACAAACTTAAAGCGCACGGTATTGGGGGTTCAGTGTTGATGTGGATAGAGAACTGGCTGGCAAACAGGAAGCAAAGAGTAGGAGTAAACGGGTCCTTTTCACAATGGCAGGCAGTGACTAGTGGGGTACCGCAAGGCTCAGTGCTGGGACCCCAGCTATTTACAATATATATTAATGATCTGGACGAGAGAATTGAATGCAACATCTCCAAGTTTGCGGATGACACGAAGCTGGGGGGCAGTGTTAGGTGTGAGGAGGATGCTAGGAGACTGCAAGGTGACTTGGATAGGCTGGGTGAGTGGGCAGATGCATGGCAGATGCAGTATAATGTGGATAAATGTGAGGTTATCCACTTTGGCGGCAAAAACAAGAGGGTAGACTATTATCTAAATGGTGGCCGATTAGGAAAAGGGGAGATGCAACGAGACCTGGGTGTCATGGTACACCAGTCATTGAAAGTAGGCATGCAGGTGCAGCAGGCAGTGAAGAAAGCCAATGGTATGTTAGCATTCATAGCAAAAGGATTTGAGTATAGGAGCAGGGAGGTAGTGCAGAGAAGGTGCAGTGTGCACTGTCCTGTCACAGTGAGTATTGTGTGTGTGTGTGTGCACTGTCCTGTCACAGTGAGTATTGTGTGTGTGTGCACTGTCCTGTCACAGTGAGTATTGTGTGTGTGTGCACTGTCCTGTCACAGTGAGTATTGTGTGTGTGTGTGTGCGTGCACTGTCCTGTCACAGTGAGTATTGTGTGTGTGTGTGCACTGTCCTGTCACAGTGAGTATTGTGTGTGTGTGTGTGTGCACTGTCCTGTCACAGTGAGTATTGTGTGTGTGTGTGTGTGCACTGTCCTGTCACAGTGAGTATTGTGTGAGTGTGTGTGTACTGCCCTGTCACAGTGAGTATTGTGTGAGTGTGTGTGTGTGTGTGTACTGTCCTGTCACAGTGAGTATTGTGTGTGTGTGTGTGCACTGTCCTGTCACAGTGAGTATTGTATGTGTGTGTGTGTGTGTGTGTGTGTGTGTGTGTGCACTGTCCTGTCACAGTGAGTATTGTGTGTGTGTGAGTGTGTACTGTCCTGTCACAGTGAGTATTGTGTGTGTGTGTGTGTGCACTGTCCTGTCACAGTGAGTATTGTATGTGTGTGTGTGTGAGTGTGTGTGTGTGCACTGTCCTGTCACAGTGAGTATTGTGTGTGTGTGTGTGTGCACTGTCCTGTCACAGTGAGTATTGTATGTGTGTGTGTGTGTGTACTGTCCTGTCACAGTGAGAATTGTGTGTGTGTGTGCACTGTCCTGTCACAGTGAGTATTGTGTGAGTGTGTGTGTACTGTCCTGTCACAGTGAGTATTGTGTGTGTGTGCACTGTCCTGTCACAGTGAGTATTGTGTGTGTGCGTATGTGTGTGTGTGCACTGTCCTGTCACAGTGAGTATTGTGTGTGCGTGTGTGTGCGTGTCCGTGTGTGTGCGTGTGCGTGTGTGTGCGTGCGTGTGGATGTGTGTGTGTGTGCGTGCGTGTGCGTGTGATCCCCTCTCTCTCTCTCCCTCTCTCCCCCTCTCCCTCTTTCTCCCTCTCTCCCCCCTCCCTCTCCCCCTCTCTCTCTCTCTCTCTCTCCCCAATATTAACCTTGTCATAACTGTCACTGTATGACATGTTGTTACTTGTGGGTGGAGCACCGAGGCAAATTCCTTGTATGTGAATACTGGGCCAATAAACTTACTTCCCTCCCCCTCTCTCTCTCCCTCTCTCCCTCTCTCCCCTCTCTCTCTCCCCCTGTCTCTCTCTCCCCCTCTCTCTCTCCCCCTCGCTCTCTCCCCATCTATCTTTCCCCCTCTCTCTCCCCCTCTCTCTCTCTCCAATATTAACGATATCTCTCTCTCTCTCTCCCTTTCTCTGTGCCTCCAGACACCACCTCCTGTTTCTCCCCTCAGAGTTGAGTGCGCGCGGCCAGTCGCAGGTTTGTGTCGTGGGTAGTGGCCTCCCGCAGGTTTGTGTCGTGGGTTAATGGCATGAGCATAACCATTTAAAATATTAACTTGTGAAAAGAAAGTGACGTAATTGGAGTCCATTGCCGAATCAATGTGAGAACTATACTGACATCCCAGAATTCTGTATATCTGGGTTTGGTAGGATTTTATTAAAATTCCTCTCATAAATGGGCATATAAACAGATGAGACCCGATAAATTGTCGTTCTGAAATAGTCCTAAATAGGAGGACAAAACATTCCGAGCTCCATTCATGGTACTGTAACTCAGGTGCAACGTAGCAAGGAACTCCAATACATCCGATATGTTTGCAGTATGATAAAGTATATCTGACTGTATACAAAAGATTTCCCATTCCTTATATGAAACATATATTGTTTCTTAGTGCTATCTCTCCAAGCTGCAGTTATGACATCCATGGTCCTATCCGACATTCCATCAGAACCTGCAGATTAACAATTAATACGGTCATGTAATGGATGACTTCTGCTGTTACTGGATGTACCAACAATTACAGCACCTGGGATTTGTCATGAATCATCATTCTGAGCACCAAAGGGAACAATGGCTGTGTAGTAATGGTCCCTAGATAAGGGACGTATCAGATATTTAACTGATTAGGATAGATACTACCTTGATCTTAGCCAAAAGGCCGAGAAGCAATACCAGTTTGGAACCACCAAACGCCTGCGGCGGAGACTTGCTCTATTTTGGTGACACATTGCCTAATCAGGCAAAAATGGGGAAAACATAAAAGACTATACTTCCCCAATGTAGCGAGAAAGCATCCGCCGCTAATGCTCCTGGATCTGGCTCCCACGAGACACATTTAGACCACTGGAGATTTAATCCAGACACAACAGATCAATATTTGGTATTCATACTGTCTGACAATCTATTTGAAACTTTTTGAATTTTAACATTCATTCTATATTGTCATTGAACTTTCGTGATCTGTTGTCTTACCACAATATTGTATTCTCCCACAGTTGTGGTATTGTCTACTCATAATTGAACATGTAAGTTCTTTATTGTAGAACAAACAGCTATCAATGCATAAAACACCCCCAATAACTCCAAATGATTCATACCATGTGTTTGGAGAATTAAATCGTCTTGGACAGTCCATCGACCACCACAACTGGTGTCGCTGTCCTTGGCTCCCCATCCCAGAGCACTCCCAACAGTCTGTAATAACACTGAAGACTGCTGAACAAGCACATTTTTACATCATTGCAATTCAGCCCAACCTTTTTAGTTGGTAACTGCGTGGACCTAATCAATGACCTGCACGCTTTACGCTTATACTCTGGTCATTGCAGACTTTGATCATGCAGAGGTCCCAATTCGACAGCAGGAATACTGCTATCACTTTACCAGTATCCGTAGCTACTTCTTGGATGATGGGATAATGTTTTTTACCAAGACAAATACAGGCATTTGTAACATCCCCAACCTTAATTGTTGGTAAAGTTACTGACATATCAACTGTATTAAAGACAACCCCCAAATAATCAATTGTTTGGGATGTCTGTAACTTACATGTTGTTTGGATGTACAGAACCTTAGCCTTTCAATAGGCTTATGGTTGCTGAACCCAGATCTTCAGCGGTCTCCCATTTACTATTAACATATCCTCTAGATAAGTCATTACAATGTGATTCTGAGCCCTCATTAACACCAGTGCTGGTTTCAATAACTGTGTGAGCAATCTGAGGGCTGAATTTAACCCATTAGGTAATTCCTTCAGCTGACCCATCCAATTAATTGAGGTACCTGAATAATAAGGCATCTTTTTTAGGTTAATAATAACCATAGAGCAGCCTTGTGATAACAACTTCGTTTCAGTGCTGAAGTGTACTTTTTTAAATGTCTATACTGAACTATAAATGTAAGTTTGTGAATCCCAGAATGACTCTGCAACCCCCATACTTGTGTCTGGGATATATTATCTCTACCTGACGAGCTCCTGGTACATTCAAACACCAAGCCGATCAGATTTAATGCAGAATTACAAAACAATTGACTTCCGGTTGGCGCCATGGTGTGAGTGGAGTTGCGCCATTACAGCTCCACTAAAAATTGTATAAAAAACGGGGGTCTAGGGGTCAGTCAACCGTACTCACCGCGGGAGAACGACTGGGAACGGCTCCGGTAGCGTTTAAAAGGTCCGTGACGTCATCAGGCGCGCGACTTTTTCAAGAAAATGATGTCTCGCTCCCCCCCCGGAAAAAAACCTGGAAAAAGGGAAATAGGCCCGACTGGTGCCCTGGGCTCGAGTCTGGCTGCTTCCCAAGAAGAGATTTCACAGAGGAAAGCTGAATTGGAGGACCTCAAAGTTAATATCCTAGGTGAGATGAAGAAATTACTTAAAGATAATAAGAAGGATTATAAAGAGGATATTAAAAATTTAAGGGCTGATATTCTAGTGTTTCATGAAAGAATTAAAGAAGATTTAAAAAATGAAGTTATAGAAACGGTAAAAATCATGATGAACGAGTGGAAAGAAAAGGCTGACGCTGAGTTACAAAAACAAATGGTGGAGATAAAAGACGCAGCTGCTGGTATGGAAAGAATGCTGGATGATAAGATTGATCCTATTATAATTACGCTCGACCAACAAAAAGAGACAATTAAAGAGCTAACGGAGATGGCTGCATTAAACACCAAGGAGAGAGAGAAACTCCACTCCGAGAACAAACGTCTATCAGAATTATTACGCAAAATAAATGAGAAATGTATCGATCTGGAGGGACGTCAACGGCGTAAGAATTTGCGTATAGTTGGTTTGAGCGAGGGTCGCGAGGGAAATCAAGACCCTCGAAAATTTGCTGCAAAACTACTGAAGGATATTTTGAATCTGGATCAAGAACCCCTGTTGGGCCGTGCACACAGGGCATTAAGGCGGGCTCCCAGGAGGGATGCACCCCCAAGACAAATGATTGTAAAGGTGGTTTACGATCATGCTTTTGAAGAAATGATGAAGATAATAATACGCAAGAAAAATTTTAAGTATGAAGGAGATAATATCAGTATCTTCAGAGATTATCCGGCGGAAGTGGCCAAGAGAAGATCCTTATTCACAGAAACAAGAGGTGTTCTGAGGAATCTGAAGGATACGAAGGATCTGAGATATGGCTTGATGTACCCAGCAACATTAAGAGTAACCTACAACAACAAAGAGTTCCGTTTCGTGAAGCATACTGTAGCACTGGAATTCGCCCGAAAAATACAGAATGAAACAGAAGAGGAAGAAGAACAAGTGGATCAAGACCAAGAAGATGATGGCTGAACTTTTATGACCCATCCGCGGTTATGAATCATTATGGAGAAGGAGGATGAATATTGGACATGGACTTAAATTTTGGTTTAAAGAGAGATGGACAGATTACTGTGTTATCTACCCATATAAAATGGCAATTATTCACCTAACATAGTATTATCTACCCCCCCCTAACATAGTATTACTAATTAGAATAGTAATTATAATAGTCACTAACAATGTGAATTATTACTAAGTATACAAATTTAGTACCCTACCCCAAAATATATAGCATTTAAGATTGGAGCTGGAATTATTAACATCTTTTTTTTTTACGGAAGTCAGTAGATTAGTAGCCACGTTAGTGTGGCTTGCACTAACACACACTACACTCTATATAGGTG
The DNA here is from genome assembly GCA_963514005.1 of Raja brachyura. The sequence goes on from CAUPSL010000145.1 coordinate 131,846, forward strand.
TAGTTATTTTTTTTTCTGAGCACCTTACTAACACTTTTCAACTCACTTTCACTCACACTTTTTATTATTTTAGGTATATTAGATATTTGATTTTATATTATACAGTATATGAAAATATTTACGATTGGTATTATATAGTCAGTTCAAAGAGACGTGTATATGAAATAGAAAGACGTACACTAATTTTCGTCAACCCAAGGTCTGGTTACAATGTTGAGTTGTACGGGCCGGGACGGTTATTCCAATATAAACCACCTTAATAGTAAAATGCAAGATACTAATGGGAAGATTGGGGGTAATGGAATCACCTTCTGTAGTTGGAATGTTAAGGGAGTTAATGAGTCAATTAAAAGAGGTAAGGTGTTAGCTCAATTAAACAGATTGAAGTCTGACGTCTCTTTTCTTCAAGAGACCCACCTTAAAAAAGATGCTCGACACAGACTAACAGCTAAATGGATTTCGAAAGTGTATCACTCCTCATTTATACATAAATCTAGAGGGGTTGCAATAATCATTCGTAAAGGTATACCTTTTAAACTAAGTTCTATAATAGAGGATACAGAAGGTCGGTATGTAATAATTACAGGGGAATTATATTCTAAAAAAGTAACTCTAATGAATATATATGCCCCTAACTTTGATAACCCATTATTTTTTAAGAAAATATTTAATAATATCCCTATAGCTGCAGAACATAACTTAATAATTGGAGGAGATTTTAATTGTACTTTGGATAATTATTTAGATAGATCGTCAACAAAAAGTAAATCTATTTCTAAGTCAAGCATACTTATAAATTCCTTTATTAGTACAGCAAACGTTAAGGATATCTGGAGAATAGATAATCCAATAGGACGAGAATATTCTTTTTTCTCACCTGTATTCGGAACTTACTCGAGAATAGACTATTTTTTAATAGATTCAAAATTACTTCCATTTACATATGATTCAAAATATCATAATATTATTATTTCAGATCACGCTCCATTAACTTTTAAGATAAAATTAAAAGATATAATTATAAAATCTAATAATTGGAGGTTTAATCCCGAAATATTAAAGGATAAGGCTTGTTATGATTATCTGGTAAAACAGATTAAATTATTCTTTGAAACTAATGACAAACCTGAAGTTTCACCATCATTACTTTGGGATACATTTAAAGCATTTACGCGCGGAGCTATAATATCGGCACAAGCATACTTTAATAAAGAAAATAGAAAGACGGAACAAAACTTGGAAAAAGAGATAAAACAATTAGATATGGAGAATACAAAACAGCCCTCTAAATTGTTAAGTAATAAAATTGCAATATTAAAATATAAACTAAATAAAATATATTCCAATCAAGTAATTAAACTTTATCAACAAACTAAACAAGTGCACTTTGAATTTGGAGATAAACCGCAAAAATTGTTGGCTCGACAACTTAGAAAGCGAGAGGACGAAAAAATGATACATAGAATTAGATCTGAGAATGGCAATATATCGACCTTACCAAAAGATATCAATGATATATTTTTACAATATTATCAAAGTCTTTATTCATCAAAAATAACAGGACAAATGGATGAAATGGATACATTTCTACAAAAATGTAATATTAACAGCTTAGATCAGGGAGGTAGAGACTTGTTAAATGCGGATATATCAATAAAAGATATTGAGGAGTCAATCGGATCATTAAATAATGGAAAAGCAGCGGGCCCGGATGGCCTGAGTACAGAATTTTATAAGAAATTTCAAGATCTGATCTCCCCAAGATTACATGCAGTGTATAAATATACATATGAACAAGGAAAATTGCCGGAATCCCTAAATGAATCTACAATTACACTAATTCCTAAGGTTGACAAGGACTTGGAAGACCCAGGATCATATAGAGCAATTGCTCTTTTAAATACAGATCAAAAAATTTTAGCTAAAGTTTTATCACGAAGATTAAGTTTGGTGATTACTAAAATAATACATCATGATCAAACAGGTTTTATCCCAAAGCGTTACTCATCTTATAATTTGAGACGATTATTTAATATCATATATTCAAAAAGAGTTGGGGATAGGGATTTAGCTGTTATGTCCTTAGATGCAGAAAAAGCATTCGATCAGGTTGAATGGCCATATTTATTTAGAATAATGGAGAAATTCCAATTGGGGGATAGATTTTGTAAATGGATAAGAATTCTATATTCGAATCCCACTGCAAGAATATTAACTAACCAAATATTGTCAGCTAAATTTAAGCTTCATAGGGGTTGTAGACAAGGATGTCCGCTGTCGCCTTTGTTATTCGCTATGGTGATAGAGCCTTTAGCTGAAAGGATTAGATCTGAACCAGAAATATATGGATATAATACTGATACTACAACTAATAAAATATCTTTATATGCAGATGATGTATTAATTTATATTACAAAACCAGAGATCAGTATACCCAAGCTATTTAATGTTATAACTAAATTTGGCAGATTTTCTGGATATAGAATTAACTGGAATAAAAGTGAGATTATGCCTATAACCGGAATAAGATCAAATATATTGCAACAATATCCACTAAAAATAGTTACGGATAAATTTAAATATTTAGGTATTAATGTATCTAAATCCTATAACTCATTAATTAAATCTAATTATCCCCTATTATTAGATAAACTTAGAAAAAATATTTTATACTGGAAAACACTTCCTATATCTATGATTGGTAGAATAAATGCTATAAAAATGATCTTTATACCACAACTGCTATATTTGTTTCAAGCTATTCCTTTCTATCTCCCAAAGAGTTTTTTTTTAAAAATTGATAACATTGTCAATAGTTTTATTTGGGATTATAAAAATCATAGAATAAGTAAAAAACATTTATGTAAATCAAAAATAAATGGAGGATTAGCACTTCCAAATTTTTTGTACTATTTTTGGGCAGTCCAGATTAAGAATATGAATTTTTGGTGGGTAAATTTGGATTACGAACCAACGTGGTTAAAGATGGAAAAGGAAGATTGTTTACCTTTTAATGTAAGTTCAATTCTTTTTGCGCCAAGAGAAATACAAAATAAAATTTATAGGAACAACCCTATAATTTATAGCAATAGACGTATTTGGAAACAAATAGTCAAGACTTTATGTTTGGATAATTTGTCACTTAAACTACCAATTATGAATAACCCTTTATTTAAACCCTCTATATTAGATAGGGGGTTTAGACAATGGGAGGATTTAGGTATTTATAGGATTGAACATCTGTATAGAAAGGGAAAATTTCTTTCATTTCATGAGTTACAAGAAATTTATGGGTTACCACCACATAATTTGTTTAGGTATCTACAAATTAGAGATTATATTAAGTCTAACACACAAGATTATAAAATTAAAGAACCAGGATTATTAGATGAAGTATTTAATAAACATCCAAATTCAGAAAAATTTATAGCTTATATATATAATCTTATTTTGGATAGGGAGAATCCAACAACAGAAATATACCGTCAAGCATGGGAAAATGAAATTGGTTTATCTATAACAAAAGAATCTTGGGAAGAAAGTTTACAACGCATACATCGTTGTTCATTAAACGCGAGGCATACATTGATACAATTTAAAGTTTTATATAGGTTACATTATTCAAAAACCAAATTAAATAGAATTTTTCCTAATGTCTCTCCTATTTGTGATAAATGTCAGAATTTAGAGGCTAATTTAATACATAGTTTTGTAACGTGTTCAAAACTTAGTTATTATTGGACAGAAATCTTTAGAGTTATATCTGAAGTTCTTAGAGTTAAACTGGATCCAGAACCAAAGTTAATAATATTAGGAATTCCGGATTCACAATGCGTATTAACAGTAAATCAAAGAATTTTCTTAGATTACTGTTTGATAATAGGGAAAAAAATAATATTGAAATTTTGGAAGGGAACATTAACCCCCATAATTAAAATGTGGACAGCAGAGATGTTGGAGACTTTGTATTTGGAAAGAATCAGATTTGTCCTAATGGACAAATGTGAAATCTTTGAACAAATATGGTCTCCATATATACAATATTTGAAGGGCTAGCTGTTCTTGGCATTACTACTCAATGGGTACTAGACAGGATTTGACGAAAAAAATATGGATTTTCTAATTGGGTTTTGTGTACACGTCTCCGCAACACGACGTTATAATTACAATACAT